>MUZC01004492.1:70261-88272 GCA_002072015.1 Radix auricularia | reverse complement strand
TAGTAGTAGATATGTGTGTTGAGTGGTAGTAGTAGATATGTGTGTTGAGTGGTAGTAGTAGATATGTGTGTTGAGTGATAGTAGTAGATATGTGTGTTGAGTGGTAGTAGTAGATATATGTGTGTGTGTGGCGGTATAAAATATGTGTATGAATGAAATTAGAGGATAAATATGTAAGTTGAAGGTAGAAATTGTGGCATTTTCCCCAACATCAGTATTTAATAAAGAAAAACAAATACTTGAAGACATCAGATAATCGGCACGAAAAAAAGTAAGAGATAAAGGATATCAAGTATCGCGTTTAAAAATTAAATGAAGTTCATCAAAGCCCAAAATTATGAATTAGCAAACAAAAAATTGAGTTATTGTCATCAGAGATTAAAATAATATTATTCAAATATAAATCAGCTTTTCCCAATAAAATTGCTGGCGTTTTTTCTTGTTAAAATTCATAAACCATTGGGTGTAATAGACACTACGGCGTTTCTCAAACCATTGAGTGTAATAGATACTACAGCGTGTCTCAAACCATTTGGTGTAATAGATACTACAGCGTGTCTCAAACCATTGGGTGTAATAGACACTACGGCGTTTCTCAAACCATTGAGTGTAATAGACTCTACAGCGTGTCTCAAACCATTTGGTGTAATAGATACTACATCGTGTCTCAAACCATTGGGTGTATAGACACTACAGTACTACAGCGTTTCTCAAACCATTGAGTGTAATAGACTTTACAGCGTGTCTCAAACCATTTGGTGTAATAGATACTACAGCGTGTCTCAAACCATTGGGTGTAATAGACACTACAGTACTACAGCGTGTCTCAAACCATTGGGTGTAATTGACTCTACAGCGTGTCTCAAACCATTGGGTGTAATAGACTCTACAGGGTGTCTCAAACCATTGGGTGTTATAGACTCTATAGCGTGTCTCAAACCATTGGGTGTAATAGACACTACAGCGTGTCTCAAACCATTGGATATAATAGAATCTACAGCGTGTCTCAAACATAACAAACAAAGCTTCAAACTGCCATTAGATTACAATAAAAACGGTTAAATCCGTTGTGACTGATAGACACGATTTTAATAATTGATGGCAAAAGCTGTTAACAAAACTTCTTTCTCGCAGTGCAATGCGCTTTATTTCAAATATAATATATAATTATTAAGAAAACAATCTGTAAAGTAGGACAAACTGTAAAGATGAACAAATGTCCACTAGGCCGTTATATTGGCAGCACATAAAGTGTTTGGAGTAATCTTAGTTTATGATAGCTATCATAATTTAAAAACACAAAAGAGTCTTAGTCTCCAATGTAAACACCAAGGGCAACTATCACAGAGCATATTTATGGGACTACGGGGTTAGTCATTGATTGGACCTACAGGATATTTTCATGCGGCTCACATGTCAAAATGTTCATGGGACTTACAGGACAACAGGTTCATGAGACTTATAGGACAACAGTTCATGGGACTTACAGGACAACAGGTTCATGAGACTTATAGGACAACAGGTTCATGAGACTTACAGGACAACATGTTCATGGGACTTATAGGACAACATGTTCATGAGACTTACAGGACAACAGGTTCATGAGACTTATAGGACAACATGTTCATGGGACTTACAGGACAACATGTTCATGAGACTTACAGGACAACATGTTCATGAGACTTATAGGACAACATGTTCATGAGACTTACAGGACAACAGGTTCATGGGACTTATAGGACAACATGTTCATGAGACTTATAGGACAACAGGTTCATGGGACTTATAGGACAACATGTTCATGAGACTTATAGGACAACATGTTCATGGGACTTACAGGACAACATGTTCATGGGACTTACAGGACAACATGTTTAAGGGACTTTATAATATTAGATAATAACCCCTTTTCAGACCAGGACGGTCTATGGGGCATGTGTAGTAGCGTTCACAAGTTTCATTGACCCCTAACGAGCAGGGGATTGTGTGGTTAGAACAATGCCCCGGGCGCCTTGCCAGTATCGTGACTCGAGCCCTTGACTCTGGTTCTTGCCTCGGTTCGACAGTCCAGCGCACTCACACTTAGACCACCGCGCCCCTACTTGAGGGACTATGGGGCAACTTATTCATTCGATTCTCGGGGCAACAAGTTCAAAGGACTAGCATGGCAAAAAGTTTATGGGATTCACAAGTCACAAGACATCATGTTCATGGGACTATTGGGCAACTTATTCATTTGACTCAAGGGCAACAAGTTCAAGGGACTCAATTGGCAACAAGTTCAAGGGACTCACGTGGCAATATGTTCAAGGGACTCACGGGCAATAAGTTCAAGGGACTCACGGGGGAATATGTTCAAGGGACTCAAGGGGCAACAAGTTCAAGGGACTCACGGGGCAATATGTTCAAGGGACTCACGGGGCAACAAGTTCAAGGGACTCACGGTGCAACAAAAGGGATTCATGGGGCAACAAGTTCAAAGGACTCACGGGGCAACAAGTTCAAGGGAATAACGGGGCAACTAGTTCAAGGGACTTACGGGGCTACAAGTTCAAGGGACTCACGGGGCAACAAGTTCAAGGGACTCACGGGGCAACAAGTTCAAGGGACTCACGGGGTTACAAGTTCAAGGGACTCATGGGGCAACAAGTTCAAGGGACTCACGGGGCAACAAGTTCAAGGGACTCACGGGGCAACAAGTTCAAGGGACTCACGGGCAACAAGTTCAAGAGACTCACGGGGTGACATATTTGTGGTATTGACAAGTCACAAGACATGCTCATGGGACTTTGGACCAACTTATTCACAGTATAACATAATTATGAAACTTACAAGAACTTATTTAGATCTTTTAAAAAATACCGCATACACCTTCCCCCTCAACCCAAACACGAATAATCTTTTTTCCTGTGATTTTCCTCATTTAGAACGACTAAAAAATATTTCCATAGGATCAAGTAATGGAGGTCAGGTTATGAATTTGTCATCCCAGTGAAATAACTAAGAAATTATATTCGTAGAGTTTTCTAAGACTATCCTGACAATGCTGGGAATTTAATAACAACAGGAGACAAAAATAAAAACAATAATGACCATTAGAACAGAACTAGGGTTCATAGGCAATGCTATCCGTTTATGAAGGCAAATTATTAAACTTTGATTCAAGTATAAAACCGAAACAGGAACATTGGATGTACCCGCTGACAATTTAACATGATGTCTTCCACGAGGTAATTAATGTGTTTATGACGGCCCAGCGTCTGATATGAAATTATTTGGGCTGTAAATGATATTTACAGGTCATAAGAGTGTCCATCAGCTAGGTCCATTTCCCCGCACGGTTCACCTGTCGCCCGCCAGTCAAACCACGAACATAAAACTCTCAAAAGCCGAAAACGGTTTCGAGGAAACACACCAAAAAAAAAAAAGATTTTAAAACTATTTTCTTTTTCTCTCCAGAGATTTCTTCAACAGAGAAGCACGGGGCCAGGGAAAGATAACGAAGATATCCAGCAGGGGGTCGGCAGCAATAGGGTTCGTGGGATATTTTTTTTAGTGTGAGGAGTGGAGGTTGGGGAAATAAGGCGCGCATCACAAAGAGACTCTAGGAAAACAGTTTCACTTCAAGGTTTGGTTTTGGGGGGTGGGGGGGAGTTTTAAAGTTTTGGACTCTCATCCGATAAACTGTCAATCTTGGCGCGGCATCGTCTTATCATAACCACACAATCACGAGAAGGACATCACTTCGATAAGTGTTGCCAAGGCGCTAGACGCAGTGTTACCCGGTCTTATCTTTGCGGTTGCTAAGGCGTTGGACGTAGTGTTACGGGGTCTTATCTTTGCGGTCTCTGAAATTGAGATAAATAGCGAAATATTCTAAAAATAAGTCATATCAAATAAATCAAATCTAATTTTTTTTAATGTGACACCTTCTTTCTAATTCAGGGACGTGGTGGTCAAAGAAAATAAACTGAATTTTTCTGGATATATTTGGACTCCTGGATAAATTTTGGCAGTCTGGATACAGATATATATAATTGGAAATGAAAAGCACTCTGGTCTGCTCTGACCTTAAAAATGTAAAAACATAAGTTAACAAAAAAAAGCCATTTAACATTTTAAGCCAAGTTACCGATTACATTTTTAACGCTAAAATCTATTAATTATAACACCAATTTTTTAAATACTTAGAAAAACTACTTAATAATTATAATATTAATGCTTAGTGCTAAAAATACTAAAGTCACGAAATACACATATGGAGACAATCAATTTTTAATTTAGTTTTTGTCGATTGGACGTCAGCATTTTTGTTTTTTAATCATTGAAAAAAAAAAGGATCTAATCTATACATATATATATATATTTAATTCTCATCATGGTCCAACCATGCCGGACACCAAGCAAATAGCAAGCTGTATGACCCCACCGACCTATCAGATTGCAAGAAAAGGTAGTTCACAGCGTGGGGGGTCATCGAGACCAACAATTCGTTGAATCGAGGTCAATTACCATGTTCTTCAGAAAAACAAAATAGCATGTATTTCGAAGTGTAGTGGTTATTACATTCGCCTAACACGCCGAAGGTCGTAGGTTCAATCCCCAGCTAAGACATTACTTTTTTAAATTTTAAAAATTTTTGTGTTTGTGCCCGTTCATTTCCCACTTTCTTTTCGATCACCATAACAAGCACAAGACGAGTGGGAATAAGCTTGACGATTGACCTTTGTCTGGTTATGCCAATTAGTTTATAATCAGTTTAACCACAGTGCACATGTTTCCAGATCAACAATGCGTCGCAGTTATCCCCGCATCCGAGGTTCATACGCGTTGTTCTGATTTCATCGTGATGTAATTTGTGTCAGTTCGCCCCCCTCACTTTCTTTGCACTATCTATGAGCAAATCTGCGGCGTATGCTACGCCACGGGCATCTAGTAACGTTTTATTCCGTGTATTTGTACATACTGAATAAGTCTAAACCAGATGTCGTTAACTGTGTCGATTGAATTTGACGACAGCCTTAAATTTTTAAAAAATTATCTTTGTTTGCTCTTCAAAACTAACGCATTTAACAAATAGGCAATATAAGAATTGATGTTTGCTTTAGAATGTATTGTCAAATTGTCGTTTTTCACTAATATTGTCATTCGCTTGGAGGGCACACTTTCCGTTATATGCTATAAATCGTGCAAGACGAAGCCAGAGATGCAATTAAGTTTTACTAAACGCATAAAAAATTCCTACTTTAAAAGAAAACTAGGCACAAATTTTGACCTCATGCCTGTCAAGACCCAGTTCCTAACGTCCCCTACTTGGAAATCACGCTGACCCCATTACTGACCCCATTTGACGGCCTTCAACTCCTATGCGGTGGTCAGTGCTAGGAAATGAGATGATTCTATCCACAACAGAGGTTCTCATGCCCTATACTAGGGGTCGGACAAACCATGGCTCGTGAGCCAGATGTGGCTTTGTTGACGGCTACATCTGGCTCTCAGAATAATGTTATTAGAAAGAAATCAGAGCCATAATTATTGTACCTTAAGTGTTGAAATTAAACAAAATGTACGCATTTACTAGAATTTTTGGTTTTAAATTTAGTGTATGGCTCACAGAATTAATTTTCAAAATATGCAGTGATTATAGTTCTCTCAGACAAAAAATATCCCGACGCCTGCCCTATACTATTTGCTTGTTAACATATTTATAATGATTTTTTTTATAATCACTGCTCTTTATCAAATTAAGTTTTCAGAAATATTTGATAATCAAGTGAAATGACTACAATAAAACATGATGTTTTACCCTCACATACACTTGGAAATAAATATTCGGTCATAAATCATTTTTTAAGTCTCTTATTCGTTTTTTTTTTTAAATTTGTGTTGTTTTGTTGTTGTTGTTGTTGTTTTTGAGATTCACAGTTCTTCTAAAGCAAAGACTTTAGATCGGAATTTATAATTATCCTTTCGTTCTTGTATTTAAATCCGTTGCTTTAATTTAAAACAAACAGTACGATATATCAAAGCTGACGATTTCCGTACGAGGTATTAAAGCTAACGTGTCACGTACTAAGTATCAAAGTTATCGATTCTCGAACGAAGTATCAAAGCTGACGAATCCCGTACGAGGTATCACAAAAGTCATTCCAGAGAAGTGTTGAAATTTCACTCAATTTTCAATACTTGTTTTAAAACTGATCAACTTCGCTGCATTTGTCTCATTAACTCAAATCTCTTCTGTTTCTTATTGGCCTCATGTTTTGAGATCCCTTCATGTTTTGAGATCCCTTCATGTTTTGAGATCCCTTCATGTTTAGAAATCCCTTCATGTTTTGAGATCCCTTCATGTTTTGAGATCCCTTCATGTTTTGAGATCCCTTCATGTTTTGAGATCCCTTCATGTTTTGAGATCCCTTCACGTTTCCAGACTATGTAGATGAACCCTGTCTTGATGGCTTTGGGCCATGGAAACATGTAGATGTTGACATATGCGCACTACGTTGGTGGAGATTATGGACGAATATTACCCCCCCTTCCCACCCCCCACCCCCGAAATCACACACGCTTTGAAATCCGTGTAACAAAAACTTCGTCTGTCAATGTAGGTCTCCGTGCCCGGTTCTCTCATCAAGAAAAGTTGAGTGTGAAATATTGTTACATAGCAACTTCTGATGGGAGGGTAGAAGCTGCGAAGACGGCTAACGAGAAAGTTGAAACGAAGTAGTTTTGTTTCTTTCTTCTTTCCCAACAGCTTGAAGAGTTGTGTTGAAATTTATCTTTACATTTTTATCTAGTGACGTGTGATATAAATTTGAAATCTGCTGTCAAACAAGTTAAAATTATCGGCAAGTTTTAAAAATAAAATGTATTCTGTTACATATTTTGCTTAGCATGTACATATTTCTCCCCCATCCCTCCCTCTCACTCTCACTAAATCTCTCTCACTCTCCCTCTCTCTCTTTCTCTCTCTTAGTATCCCTCTCTTTCTCTCTCCCACTATCTCTCTCACTAACTCTCTCTCCCTCTTTCTCTCTCTCGTTCTCTTTTTATATCTCCCACTCTCTCTCACTCTCTCTGTCTATCTTTTTTTTCTCTCTCACTCTCTCTCTCTCTCTCTCTCTCTCTCTATCTCTCTCTCACTCTCTCTGTCTCTCTTCCTTTCTCTCACTCTCTCTCTATCTCTCTCTCACTCTCTCTGTCTCTCTTCCTCTCTCTCTCTCTCTCTATCTCTCTCTCTCTCTCACTCTCTCTGGCTCTCTTACCCATGTTTCAAATATTTCCATGCCCCATTCTCAGGTGTCTGAATTCGTTAAAATAATCTTAATAGAAAAAAATGGAAAACTATTTTACATTGACGTATTCTATGACAGAAGAGCGGAAAGGGTTCACCACCACATTCCGAGAGGGAAATAAATGGCTCAAAGACAGATTTAAGCTTATATTGATAGGTGTTGTAGAGAAAGATCCACAGCAGCATAGATTGATAGGTGTTGTAGAGAGAGATCCACGGCAGCTTAAGAAGGTGTTGTAGAGAAAGATCCACAGCAGCATAGATTGATAGGTGTTGTCGAAAAAGTTTCACAGTAGCTTAGAATCCAATCTTGAAGAAGACATGCATTAGTTAGGTCTAGGTGAAAGGAAATAGTGAGAAAAGCTAAAAACCCTGTAAGTGCTGTAAGGATACAGCGATGAATGTATTCTATCGTGTTGTTATTGTTACTTGAACTTTGGTTGTTTAAAGTGACATCATCATATTTAATGCAAACACGGAATTTTATCTGGATTATTTACAATACCCATTAATTACACAGATTTTATCTTAGCTGGATGTCACTATGCATTAAAAAACAACAACTTTTTGACCCCCCCCCCCCAATAACATCAGGTTAGAGACTGCAAGTAACAGCTCCTTGGCTAATCAGGCAGCTTACTTCATCTAGCTCACACGATTCCTGGCTGGCGATCACAGGGCTGTAAGTTGAATGAAGCAGCGATAAAAATAAACTTTACACTGAATAATGTCCTTTGGATCAATAAGTGAGAGTATCTATGTCCACCACTCCAATGTTTGCCGAGCCAAACAATAACAACACGTGAATTAAGGCGGAAGTGATCTACGACGCCACGTGATTTGTTATTTTTTTCTCCACAATTTGGGTAGATCTATGTGTTTTTTTAAATTGTAAGAATGTTTTCAATATCTTATCGTTTCTATTTTTTACAGACTCTCCTGCTATTCTGATCATTATTGCGCCATACGCTTATCAATCGTTTTATGCCTAGCATTGCATTTTTATTAGAGTCTGCAGCAGGGGCGTCGCTAGGGTTGGTGTCACCCGGGGCGGTAGCTCATGGTGTCACCCCTTCATGATTTAAAGGTGGACGTCCGTAAATGACGTCACGCGAGGTTACCAATTTTCCCCCCCCCCCCCTTTTTCACCCGCGTCATACTTTGTCACAAAAACGTAAACCCCAACAGATGTGTGACCCCGCCCCCTAAGGTTGAATTAAAGGGAGGGGGCTGAGCGGGCTAAAGCCAGGGGCCCTCAATAATTTAAATGTTATCATAATGTATAATAAAGATGGGCCAATGGTTGTATGAATTCCTGAAAATGCCTTGGACAGTCATAAGTCAATGCTGCAGTTATAAGTTATAACAGAGTCTGGGCTAATCTTTGTAAGAAGTGCAGTGCTGCTCATTTTGTGCCGTGTACAGCTCAGTACCTTCACTTGGTTGGGAAACGTGGAGCAGTTGTCTTCCGCAAAATATTTATACCTGGCTTGTTGCATCTACTCTTCGTCGACAGATACTTCCAAAACACATAAAATTGATCAAAGCCTTGTTTGACACAAGATGGTCAGCCCGACATAGGGGCCGTCCATAAATGAAGTCACGCAATTTTGGCTTATTTTTACCCCCTCCCCCCCCTACGTCACGCGTCGTCACAAAATCGTAGACCCCCCTCCAAAAGTACGTCACAAAACTTTGACCCCCCCCTTTTTTTTCCACAAAAAAAAAAAAACCAAAAAAAAACCAAAAAAACCCCACTATTTTCTATTTGAAAATAAGTATGTTTCAAACCACTTTTTTGTCATTTAAGTATTTATTTAGTGTAGGTCTGCATTGTAATATCGTAACACCCGTGAAGCTATGTAAATGACATTAAATAAATTGTAAGCCAGTGATTCTCAAACTTTTTCGTATCAGACGACCGGGAAGAATTTTTTCTTTTCATTAGGTATTAGGTACCATTGCATTGTTTTCCCGTTTTGACATGATTTTCTCTGTACTGATTTGATAGCAAAATGAGCCCCTACACAGCGTAAAGCCCTATAACATTAAGTATGAATTCGGCTTGTTTTATATATTACATTTTTAAAAAAAATATGTTTAGTTGCCAGGGCATTTCAAGACAGCTAATGAACAATGCAGCGGTGATGTAAAAAACTATTTGATGTGATTAACCTTCGCGATTAAGCTCGCTAATGTGACTATTGATATTACAAGGCTCATTGCATTGTTGATAGACCTAGAATATTTAGATACAAGTCAATTCCTCAAATTAATTTCGATCTTCTAATGACAGTTTTCAAAGGTATTTGATCTAAAATTATCACATTGATATCACATCTCATGTTTTCTAAAAATTATTAGGTATCCGGGTATGCGCTGGAAGAGGAAATGGCAAATACTGTACGAACCCCACATTTGAGCAGGAAAGTAGGGTGTCATCTTGTGCGTCGCAAAATAAAGTAATTCCTGCAAGTTGAGAACTAAAAAAATACTATGACATTATTAAAATATTCAATATTATCATAACTTTTTACTCCAAAGCTCACAAGTTTGTTTTTTTTCAATTCTTATTTAAAAATAATATGTTTTAAATGTATTTTTTTAATCCCTAAATTGACTGACAGGCATCCCGTAAGAAAGAGGTCGGCGAACAGGGGTAAATTACCTCGTATGTGGTCAAAAGGGTATTTTTGGGGGTAATGCAGACTCATCTAGGACATATAACATCCACTGCACTCCACTAGATATATTCAAATACGTCATGTGTACGTGTACGCTTGGTAACATAAGCCCACTATTGAACCGGTTCCTTCCAGAAAATGCATTTGTTAAATTTGTCATTTATGTAGATTTCTTATTTACGTTCTATACGAAGACATCTAAATCCAACCTACTTTCATTTATATTGACACGAGTGACAATAATCCTAATCTGACTGTATCAAGTATCCTATCTGTCATATTTAAAATAAATGCCTTAAAAACTGAGTTCAGAAGAAAGTTGTTTTGTGCTCCTCTCGATTGCGATGTCGAGAATTTGATGCATTCAATAAAGTTAATGAATACTTTTGACTAATTTTAAATGGACANTTTCTTAAAATATTTCTATTAACACCCATTGCGTAGCTTTTAAGGACTTGTTTTGTTAGGATACAGGACGCGTGGCGGTTTGGGGGGGGGGGGGGGGAAGGGGGGATATTAACTGACAAAAAAAACTTCGCAGACTCCTGCCTTGAGTGAACCAAGCGAAGCTGCGGTTACATCACAAACGCTTTGATGTCAACATTAAACGAAGCAGGGTAACACTTTCGTATGTTCTCTTGTGGGTTCTCAAACTTAAGAATTATAATTATATTTAATTTTCGTGTCTTGATAAGTTTCGCCAACCGGCGTCTGATCGACCGGCACTTTGAGAAGCACTGAATAAAAAAAGTAAAAAAGTAATTAAATACATTTTAAGTGACCAAATATTTCAGTGGAAGGTTTATTTAAAGTTACCCTTTAAATGTGACGTCACATTTCTTCAACACCCCTCCCACCCCCACGTCACGCATAGTCACAAAAGTGAGACCCCCTCCCCCCTAGGAGCGTGACGTCATTAATGGAGGCCCTAATCGAAATGAAAATTATAAAATAAATATCGAAAATATTTTTTGTGTGAGGCCCCCATTAATAATGAGACTAATCGGAGTCCATAGGTGGTTGCCGGTTTGCTTATGACTAACTCCGGCCCTGCTGTAAAGTGTGTTTATAACTCATACTATGAGAATATTGTAAAAAAATTGCAAGTCAAGAAACGCGACTTCAACTCCTTGTGGTCTGAGTAACATGTATATTTAATCAACCTCTGTTACATAGCGAACCTTACATTAATAACCATCCTTCCTCTCCCTTCACGACCACACACTATTTTCCGTTCACAGAACAAACCACATGTTTCATACTCAGTCAACTCGCACGTTCATACCATGTCAATACAACATCACAGCACGTCTCTCACAAATATTGCAGCACTGAAAGAATTAGCAACTAACGAAAATCAGCCCTTTGTCTGCTGACGTAAAGAAGAAAGATTTCGGAAATAACTTGAACAACGTAAAATCGTTATGTTGAATTTGGGAAACAATTTTAGAGAGATTTCAGAAAACAAAATTCTCACTTCAAGAGCCGAGAATATCTTTGATTTCAGCCAAGTATTATAAGTTTCTTATTGAGTTTGTTAAAAGACAGCATTTTTAATTTGATTCATATGAAGACAAAGGAAAGGACAAGTCCGTGGGGAAAAAAAAGAGTATAAATAATCGATAATACTATCAAAGAAGAGAAAGTGTCAGTTTGATATCACCAAAATGGTATTTCTGGACATCATTGACACATTTATTGAGCCTTACAACATCGGTAAAGGCATATAAAGACATCGATTCTGAGCTCAGCAATAACGCCATTCGATGGGCAGCAGCCAAGTTAATGAAGAATATTAAAGTGATTTCGAAGACTGGTTACCTTCACAATTAGTCCAATTTTCAGAACTCTTTAAAAAAGTTATTGTCCAGCCCCAGGCTCAAGGTAAGGAAAATGAAGTAGCACAATGCGAAACTCAAAACACGTGCACAGAGTTAAAAATAAATTTTGCTGCTTTTGAATGAGCTAAATTTCAGTTATTTACAAATGTAGCATCGCACTTCACATCTAACTCCCAATGATGACTTCAAACTGCAGCAGAGAGCGATCCTTTTTAAAGTTGAAAAGAATGCAAAAATGAGTTAGAATGTGTATTGGACAACTAATACTGAATATGCTCTCTCTAATGACTATTGAAAAGGAACTTGTAAGGTTATTTAGCTTTACTGACTTGATTGAAAACTTCGCCATGAAAAAAATCGCAAACTTAAGTTGTAGGTTGAAAAAATAATAAATATTTTTATAACTTTTTGATTTCAAATAGAGAAAACAATTCGTTACCCCATGAAAAACAAACGTTGAAAAAAAAACTTTAAAAAATAAAGAATAACGCGTAATATTATTCTTTATGTTGGCTCGTTTGTAACCATGAAACAGCTAACTCGGGATGGGAGTCGAAACCGGGGAACTATTTTTATACAAACATGCACATCCATGCCTGCACGTCTTTAATAAATATAACAAAATATTGATTCAAAGACATTGAATTCAAAATTTCCTTTTTCAAAAACAACAAAGAAAACTTGAGAAAAATTGTACTCCCCCCACCCCACTAAGGTGGAGGATATAGTGAGGTGGGATTCATTCACGCTGTTAGTGTGTTGAAACCTAAATGGCTTTAAGTCCAACCTTTTTAAAGATCTTTCTGCGGCGACTTTTTCTTTCTTTTCTTATTTGTTTTAATGTTGTTTGTGTACTGGAATTTTTTTATTATTGCAAGTTAACTGATTTTTTAAAAATAAAATCTTTGTGTTTACCGTATATCATCGTATTTCTTACTTTCTTTCTAGTTGAAAGAAATGTGTATTCTTTGTTTGTCTGACATAAAAACAAACAGTAAGATTTTTGGCTTTGGTGTCACCCCCCTGATGGTGTCACCCGGGGCGGCCCGCCCCCCCCTCACGACGCCACTGGTCTGCAGTGTTCACAGCGTGTTGGTTCTCCCGGTTTGATCAGGCAACTCATTTACGCCAGAATTCAAGACGAGAAAAACAGAACTTTTGTATTTTTCCTTGCATACGGAATTAGAAAAGCGTTGTTATACCTACATCCGAGGGTTGTATTAGGTTTTCTTTGTGTTGTGTTTCCAAGTTATAAATAAATGTCTTATATAATTTTTACTACTTTGTTATTTGTTATTCTAACATCTTGTTTTTCTAGGTTTAATGATTTAACTAATGGTGTTACTTTTTCTAGTTTTGAGTATACTGCAGTAATAAATCTGGCATTTCTTTTTTTCTTATAAACGTATTCCAAATTAACTGTTTTTATTGGTGGATTTGCCTCGTACAGTACACTAAGTAACATAAATTTATGTTACATGGCAAAATTTTTGCTTTTTAAATGTTTCAAATATTTCTGGGACGAATGTTCTGCTGTTGAAGTCACGTGATGTCCGAGAGGAATGTTGTCTCGGCTTGTCACCTTAGCGACTGTTCGACTCACAGAACTTAACGGATAGGAAGCCATGACGTGGCAAAGTAGGCGTGGTGTGTTATGGTGGTGGGGGATGACTGCGGTGAAAGGAAGAGGGGAGATGTTTCGGCAGGCTTGTGTGATACATTTTTGGTGGATACTGTATGCGCAAAGCCTGCCAGCAAAGACCGGTTATCCTGTGTTAAACATAAAACATCGTTTGTCTGAACATTGTCACACGTTTATCTATGTGGTCAGAAAAGTTGGGGCGTGGAATATAAAAAAGAATCTTAGGCCTGTACAACAGTCAGTGTTTTTGGCTTATTTAATTCAATGCCTTCCAGGTTTGTTTACAGAGACGTAGTCGGGATCAGTTCCCTCCAGGATCGGTATCAATGACATACATATTTTGGGTCAGTGACGCACTTGAGGTCAGTGAAATAGTTAGGATCAGTGACGAACGAGCATTTGACTGCCCCATGTCGACGAAATATGTGTCTCCAGGAACGAATCGACCGACCCCTGCACGCAAGAGAAAGTATTGAAAAAGACGCAGCAGACGCATATATTTCATTATCAGCCCACAAAGTTTCAACTATTTATAAAAAGGGGAAGCGCTGAGAAGCTACAATTCTTAAAATTTTATGTAGTTTTCCTATCTCCAAAGTCAAAATATCACTTTGTAAACGGCTGGTTAGCAAAGTCAACCGAATGCTCGCCTCACAAGCTGAGAGGCGTGTGATCGAGTCCCTCGCGAAACCACATTAAGAATGATGAATGGCTATCTCTAAAAAGTCCTCCTCTTACCTGGAGAGAGGATGGGCGCCGCCAAGGTCTACCAAGCTCCTAGAAAGCTCTAATGGAAATATTAGAACCCCCAACGACCACAATGTTATAGGACACATGCCAAAAAAAAATATTTAAAAAAAAATAACGATGTTGCTATTCTGCTATTTATACGTCGACCCACCACCCCTGAACATGACGATTCCCCCCGGCACTCACGAGTCTAACACCACGCCAGAGTCTCAGCAGCAGACGTGAACTGGAGACGTTGTAGAGAAATTCTTCTGAATATTTGAGATGACACAAGCGATGCTCTCCCCTGCCCACCGTTTTAGAGATCTCGAAATTTAATTAAATGGAGTGATCTCCCTTGAAGACGCCGCTAGCTTTTCGCCGGATTGATCTGACACCTAGCCATACGTCATTTCCGTCTGGTGGTTTTGTCAAATTATAGTTTTGACTTTTGCCTGTCACGTTTGTTGCCATCATCGACTCAGAACCACCGCGCCCCAGAAGATCATTCTCTTTATGCTACGTTGAATCTTTCTAATGGTCTTTGAATAAAAATCAGGATTATTTTATTTGTGTCCAAACGAAAATCCATTACTCACTTAATTTTTATAATTAGTTCTGTCGGCGTTCGAGACATTAGAATAATTTACTTCCAGATAAACTGAATTAGTCTAAATAACGAAACCTGTTTTGGTGATTTGTTTATTTTAAAGCCACAAAGTATCCACTAGCCAAAGGCCAAAGGAATGAAAAGCCAAAACCAAGTGGGTATTGGATCAAAGACACAAACTATCCATTGACCATGCGATTCTTTTAAGAAACCCAAACCAGTCAGCTGTTATTTCTTTATCCATTCAGTCTCGTGGTTATTTCAGGCACACATTGTTTACACCTTTCACACGCCTCTTTTTGTTCAGCTACCCTTTTGTGTTTCTAAGTTTATTGATTTATTTAATGGTGGTATTGTCATTTTAAAAATATTCTCTCGTTAATGAATCTTGCTGGTCTTTTTTGAATGTGTTCTAGTTGATATAAGTTTTCTTTGGTGAAGTGATCCCATAGAGAAATTACAGATTCTAGCATAGGCCTGACTTATTTAAAATTTTATTTTATTTTTGTATGGCCTTATTATATTTATTGTAGAAATTTCTTTTTATAAAACCTAAAATTCTGTACGAATTGGTATTTATTGAAGTAAACGTACATATGGAAGAAAGTCAGTAGCCCCGAGCCTAGGGCTCTGTATGGGTCTCTCCGGAAAACCCCTGTCACAGGATGTCGCCTCTGTTACCATTTTAATGTAACTGTGTGGGGTCTCGTTTTCTCACTTTCTCGTGACTGACCTAATTTGCGTTTCTTTGTGGGCTTGTCTAACAGTATCTTCTTTCACTCAATTACTAAATTCATTAATAGAATCCAGGAAAAATGTTCTTTAATAATGCAATAACAAATATGTACACTTATTTTAGAATATGCAACAATGTTCCTTTTACTTCCACTAGCTTCATCTCTATCTCTCAACTTCTCAACTCCTCATTTCTAACTCTGCAGCTCCAATCTGCATGTACTCCTCACACACAACTCACTCGCTCAAGTCTCGTGTTGTCTCCCTTTTCTCGTGAACACCATACTGACTGGCCATGTGCCTCCATTCGACCCTGACACACCACCGCATTCCTTTCATCGCAAATGTCTCACGTGACAACCCCCTCTGCCAATATGCCCCCTCCGTCAAAGGACCAAGCAGCTAAGTGACCCCCCTCCCTGGTGCGGTCGCTTCTAAAGCGGCTGCATGGGCATCCACGAGATGGTCGAAAATGCCTCCCAATTAAAGTGACCCCACAAGAAGGGATGTTATTTCCCTACTTTGAATCGCTGCAACTTCAACGCCATTCCGGCAAAGCACACGAGTCTCCATGGTTAGGACCACTGCAAGACGGGGATCATCAATAGTCTACCTAGGGAGTCACCCTCCCCCCCCTTCCTGGAAGGTTTCCTCAGAGCAGGCGTCCGCTAAGTTCTTCACGGAGCCTTTTGCTAATCCGTACTGGCGCTTCTGCTCCAAAATCGTTACGGCTCACTGGCGTTGCTAGTGACGGGGACGAAACGGTCGCTGCGGAATAACTCGACTCTTAGTGGGTACTTTGGTTTTCATCATCGGGAATTTATTTAAATAAAGGGATTCAATGATAATTATTTCTTATTTATTATCACACCAATGACATTGCCTTTTTAGATTGGTTGAGCATTCACGGGTTGTCCTTTGTAGACCTCGGAGTAGATCTATGGTGTGCTCCATGCGCGTCTCTGTCTAAGACACCATAGCGCACCGTCGTGTTTTGAATGGTTGTCGTGAGATTGACGCGCTTCCGAAGAGACAGATCTTGTACAAAAAAAAAATAATAAAAAATAAATAAAACGAGGACTGATCAGGGTTTTTTTTTTAAAAATAAAGAAAGACTGGGTTTTATTGTTAATTGAAATACGATGTTATTTTAAAATTGTGATGAAACGTTTAAAACGAATCGAAGATCTTATTTTAAATACACCCGACGTCCAGTTTGTACTGTATGTTTTCATCAATCAGACGAGACTCTGTCGGTGTTAAAGACAATTATTGATATCTGAGGCCAAGGGAGGACCTAGATCCCCTTATACCAGTGCTTCTCAAACTTTTAAGAATTGCGGGCAAGCGGCAATATTTTTCTAGGCAGCAGGGACCTGTGCACTATTTTCCCTATAGTGACGTAGTAAAGAAATGTAATTAATTTAATTTATTTGTCTCATTTTATGTGCTTTTGCCAAAAAATTGACACACTCTATACTGATAGTGGTAATGGTTGCGAATGGAGGATTACTGTTATATTTTGCTGTCATTTCTCGATAACTTATGGGGACCGGTGGCGGATGGTCCGCGGACCGGCACCAGTCCGAGAATCACCACTTTGAGACCCACTGCCCTAGACAACGGATCCGACACATTAATGTTGAATGAAATTGTTTGCATTTATTTGTTTCATTTACTTTGACATGCAACAGTTGACAATCTTCTTGGCGGAAATAAAATTCAACCTTTCCCAAACACAAATACATATTAATACATAAACAGTGTTTTCGCCTCCCTACGTAGACATAATACACCACTCCACGCAAATAAAACTACACGACACACATAATTCTCAACCTCTGCCAGTAATTTTGCCCACCCGACACATTTAATTCCCAAAGTCTAACAGTAATTTTGTCTACCCGACACATATAATTCTCAAACCCTCACTGTAATTTTGTCCACCCGACACACTTAATTCCCAAACCCTCACAGTAATTTTGTCCACCCGACACACGTAATTCCCAAACCCTCACAGTAATTTTGTCCACCCGGCACACATAATTCTTAACCTCTCACAGTAATTTTTTCCACCCGACACACATAATTCTTAACCTCTCACAGTAATTTTGTCCACCCGACACACATAATTCTTAACCTCTCACGGTAATTTTGTCCACCCGACACACATAATTCTTAACCTCTCACAGTAATTTTTCCACCCGACACACATAATTCTTAACCCCTCACAGTAATTTTGTCCACCCGACACACATAATCTCAAACCCTCACAGTAATTTTGTCCACCCGACACACATAATCTACCCGACACACATAATCTCAAACCCTCACAGTAATTTTGTCCACCCGACACACATAATCTCAAACCCTCACAGTAATTTTGTCCACCTGACACACATAATTCTTAACCTCTCACAGTAATTTTGTCCACCTGACACACATAATTCTTAACCTCTCACAGTAATTTTGTCCA
>MUZC01004492.1:53946-66637 GCA_002072015.1 Radix auricularia | reverse complement strand
GAGACGTTGAAGTAAGCTAACGAGACGTTGAAGTAAGCTAATGAGACGTTGAAGTAAGCTCATGAGACGTTGAAGTAAGCTTATGAGACGTTGAAGTAAGCTCATGAGACGTTGAAGTAAGCTAACGAGACGTTGAAGTAAGCTAACGAGACGTTGAAGTAAGCTAACGAGACGTTGAAGTAAGCTAACGAGACGTTGAAGTAAGCTAATGAGACGTTGAAGTAAACTAACGAGACGTTGAAGTAAGCTAATGAGACGTTGAAGTAAGCTCATGAGACGTTGACGTTAGCTAATGAGACGTTGGAGTAAGCCAATGAGACTTTTAAGTAAAACAATGAGAATTTAATTTCTAACCAATGATACGATGAAAGAAACCAATTAGACCTTGAAGTAAACCATTCAGGAATGGAAGTAAACCAGTTATAATGTGAAGTAAACTAGTTATAACCTGAAGTAAACCTATAAGACACTGATCTCAAACCAACAACGTCTATAGTCTAATAGAAGTATTTAAGTTGGGTCTTGAGACAGATCAATGAGGAATTTCTGTGGTTAAGATAAAATTTATTACTAGTAAAATTAAACCTGAAAAATTTAACACAAAAAAACAACAAACACCCTATGCCAAAATAAACACCAGGAGAAGACAACCTATCTTACTAAGGGGGAGAAGCCATGCTATAGATTTAATCAATGTCATCAAAATGATAACATCTTCCACATTTACCAAACCCAACTTGAGTCTGACCTACTTAGTCAAGAATTACGGCCCTTCGTGACCCCACCTTGGCCTTTATATCGTAAACCGACTCTTAGATTAGGACCACTAATGACATATATCGCCCACTATCAAAGTCAACTGGCGAGGTCAAATGTCAAGGTGACGTGACGTAGAGTTTAACCTGACTTGTCTGGAACCATTTCTTTACAAATAAAACCTACCGTGCCCCACGCCAGCAACCTCCCCCGCCCCCCGAACCACAATCTCCTGTAACCATTAAAAACTTCGGGTGTGTTAGAAGGCCAACAATTTTCTTTGATGAATCTTGAGATTTCAAGGGAAGCCATCGAGAGGCGTCTAAGATAAAATAAATAAGTAGCCTCCCTTATCAGCCAATTTCTTGACCCTTGGAAATCTCACAAAACGCTGTCAAAAGTCCACCCAAACAATTATGAGATTGAACAGTCCAACATTCACTTCTATTTGTGTATATTCGCATTATATTAGTAGATATTAGGGCTAGTGCTGATTTTAAAATGTGTTTGATTAATAAAGAAAAATTTAATCTAATAATCGATTAATTTCTATTAATTATAAATATATAATGCACACATAGATCCCATTAAGTCACGATTCTTTATTTCGCGTTAATTCCGTTGCTCCCTATTTCGTGACGTAACACAGCTAATTCGTTCTGCTATGCACGAAATAAGGAAGAAAAATCATGATGTTTACCTTTCCACGTCTCTTAATAAATTATAATAATACGTAACTAACCGAAAATAAAAGTTAATAATAAATTGAAAAAAAATATATTTAAAAAATGTTCTTAAATTTGAAATAGAAATTTAAATCGATCTAATTAATTTTAATCTATTAAAATTTTTAAATGATTAATGGATTAATTAATCATTAATTTGCGCAGCCCTACCATACATATATATACATACATATACATGTACACACATGCGTTGCTTGGATGAATCATAAAGGTTATTGATGCCTTGCCGCCCAGGACTGTAGCTTATTTGCCCTTGACCAGCACGAACTAGCTGTAATGTCCAATTCCTAATCCCTAACTACCCCATATCCCATCCCCAGATCACGTCCATTACATTCAAATTCTTATAGAAATCTGAGATGGACGCCCGTGGTCAGTCTCGGACACGATCATGTCCGATAACTCAGCCAGCTCTCCAGAAGTTTTGGGGCCGTTCAATAACCGTTCATCTTCCTGTCGCAATCATGTCACGTGGCTCTAATGCTTCTGACTGGTCAGAAATGATCACGTGTTCAAATTGAACACGGAAGCCATTTACCGTTTTCAGCGCTTGAACTGGATATTAAAAGAAATAAAAAGAAATTAACCAAAAAAATATTGATAAAAAAAAATTATAAAAATTCAGCTACTTATCCTTCTTTCACTTGGATCTTTGATGAAAATGTCCATCCAGTTTATATGTGATTTACTCGTTGTCTAGACATAACAGCTTCAAAAGTAACGGCAAAAATATGGCTCTGAACAAATTCATTATACACAATTTTAGTTCAAGTACCCAGCATCTAAAGCGTTTACAGTGACCATGACGCAATTTCAATACAGATGAAAGCCATAAGAGAAACAACGTTTGCTCTTGTTGCTAAAGATATATAGATCAATATGCATTGTTTTTTTTTAAAAAATGTATTGAGAAAAGACAACTTAAAATGTAATCTCTCCTAATGAGGAGACGAACGAGCTCACAACAGGAAACACATCTGGAAATGGAACACTGGGCAACACATTTTTGGATGGAAGATTTATTCAGTAAGAGGAGCCCCGACGTCGGGCTTTCGTTACCAGAGACACAATAATTGTTTGAATTCAAACCTTTAAGATTCCGTTAGATTCGTGTCAGGTATGGTCGTAAATTTTAAGAGACAAATAAAGTTAGCCCGTTTTGTATGTTTGTATATATATTTAAGATGCTGTGTCAAAATGCGGTCATTGCAATGGATGAACTGTACATTGGGATCTTACTCACATGAATCATGATCAGATTTATGTCAATAGAAATTATCACAATTTACTTTGATAACCATTTACTTTTTTAAAAGGTGTAACAGAAAGAAAGAAAGATTCGAATTTTGATGACGTAAAAACGTGATTTAAATTGTGCCGAAACTTAGTGACAATTACAGACAACCTACAACGAACAAAGGCTAAGATTGGCAGCGTGACTGACATTTTTGTGACAACTATATGTACTTAAGACACCGACCAATAATGGCTGAGATGTGCAGTGTGACAAACAACTTTGTGACAACTATACTAGGCACCCACCAAACAATGGCTCAGATGTGTAGTGTGACAGACAACTTTGTGACAACTATAATAGGCACCCACCAAACAATGGTTCAGATGTGTAGTGTAACAGACAACTTTGTGACAACTATAATAGGCACCCACCAAACAATGGCTCAGAAGTGTAGTGTGACAGACAAATTTGTGACAGCTATGATAGGCACCCACCAAACAATAGCTGAAATATGTAGTGTGACAGACAACTTTGTGACAAATATAATAGGCGCCCACCGAACTATGGCTCAGATGTGTAGTGTGACAGACAACTTTGTGGCAACTATAATAGGCACCCACTAAACAATGGCTCAGATATGCAGTGTGACAGACAACTTTGTGACAACTATAATAGGCACCCACCCAACAATGGCTCAGATGTGTAGTGTGACAGACAACTTTGTGACAACTATAATAGGCACCCACCCAACAATGGCTCAGATGTGCAGTGTGACAGACAACTTTGTGACAACTATAATAGGCACCCATCCAACAATGGCTCAGATGTGCAGTGTGACAGACAACTTTGTGACAACTATAATAGGCACCCACCAAACTATGAGTCAGATGTAGAGTGTGACAGACAACTTTTTGACAACTATAATAGGCACCCACCAAACAATGGCTCAGATGTGCAGTGTGACAGACAACTTTGTGACAACTATAATAGGTACCCACCAAACAATGACTCAGATGTAGAGTGTGACAGACAACTTTGTGACATCTATAATAGGCACCCACCAAACAATGACTCAGATGTAGAGTGTGACAGACAACTTTGTGACAACTATAATAGGCACCCACAGAACAATGGCTCAGATGTGCAGTGTGACAGACAACTTTGTGACAACTATAATAGGCACCCATCCAACAATGACGCAGATGTGCAATGTTACAGACAACTTTGTGACAACTATAATAGGCAGAAAGCAGCAGATGCCACTATACATTGCCTTTGTGGACTTTACAAGAGCCTTCGACTTCGTCAGTCGCAACGGGCTATTCCAAATACTGAAAAAAATCGGCTGTCCCCCTCATCTACTTGCCATCATCAGACAGTTCCGTGAAAATATGCTTGGCACAGTGCAGTTCGATGGAGCTAATTCAGAGGCCTTCCCAGTCAGCAGCGGAGTTAAACAAGGTTGTGCACTCGCAAAAAACACTATTCGCAATATTCTTCTCTGTACTTATTCGATACGCATTCAAGGAAAGCAGTGAGGGAATCTGGTTACATACCAGAGCTGATGGAGAACTGTTCAACACTGCCCGCCTCCGAGCCAAGACCAAAACGACGGATGTCCTAATTTGAGAGCTACTATTTGCGGATGATGCGGCACTAACAGCACATACAGAATCTGGTTTGCAAAAAACTCGTGTCAAGCTTCTCCAATGCCTGCAAAGAATTTGGTCTGCAAATCAGCTTGAAAAAGACAAACATCATGGCCCAAGACACTCGACCTCCTCCTACCATAAATATCGATAATGAAAACTTGGAGGTTGTGGACAGTTTCACCTACTTGGGATCCATGGTCTCCAATACACTGTCCACTGAAGAAGAAATAAACGGCAGAATTGGCAAGGCAGCTGCAACAATGGCTAAACTAAATAAGCGGGTCTGGCAAAACACCAAGCTAACGGAGAAAACCAAACTGTGTGTCTATCGAGCCTGTGTCATCAGTACACTACTATATGGGAGCGAGACATGGACCACTTATTCATCACAAGAGTGCAAGCTTAACAGCTTCCATTTGAGATGCCTGCGTCGCATCCTCGGTATTAAATGGCAAGACAAAGTGCCTAATAGTGAGGTCCTAACGCGTGCCAATACCCAAAGCATGTTCTCAATTCTTAGTGAAAGACGCCTGGTGTGGCTAGGACATGTCAAAAGAATGAGCCCCGGCCGCATCCCGAAGGACCTCCTATATAGTGAACTTGCTTCAGGAAAGAGGAAAACAGGTCGCCCACGCTTGCGATTTAAAGGTGTCTATCAAAGGGACATGAAGGCAGCCAAAATACATACAAGTGACTGGGAGTGTAAGGCAGAAGACCGATCTACGTGGCGCACAGTTGTCAAAGAGGGCGTCATAGTAGCCGAGGAGCGAAGAATGGAGGAGGCTGCAGACAGAAGAGCTAGGAGAAAGGCCAAAACATTTGGAAGCACAGAACTCGTGTGTATAAACTGTGGTAAAGACTGTCACTCAAGGATAGGACTGCACAGCCACTCGAGAAAATGCAACCCAACCCAACGGTGATGCACCATCGTCTCGCGAGACGGAAGGAAGCCGATTATAATAGGCACCCACCAAACAATGGCTGAGATGTGTAGTGTGACAGACAACTTTGGGACAAATATAATAGGCACCCACTAAACAATGGCTCAGATGTGTAGTGTGACAGATGTTGTAAAAACTCAGTTTGTGCGATTACGAGCGTTGTTTTTTTTTTTTCTGTGGTATTTTTTGAACACCTGGCTATTGGGTTCATTGTTACGTCCGCTAAATTTCTTTTGCAGGTTTACATGTAAATGCCATCTCCTTCAGCTCATATCTTTGGTGTACATATAGCACGTATCATGCCCAAAATGTGATTTATATTCAGCCATGTTCCCAACCTATTTTGTAATCTTTAAAAGTAACCAACAATCGTTGTAAGATTCTTGATTAAACAGTTCCATGCACCAAGAAGAGATTGCGTACTCTAAAACTATAAGTGGGAGGTGCTCCGTGCTGATAATGTTATTTACTTGAAGCTACAACTCAGACATTCACTGACCGCCTCTTTACAGGACATTCACACATTGCATCAAAGTCATGTTCTGGAATCTTACAGTTTATATTCTGCTTGTGAACTAACTACAAGTTAGAGCCTGATGTGTTCATAATAAATTTATTTTAAGACTTCGGAAATTACCGATTAATTTTTAATCGCTAAAAGAATTTTAATCAATAACTGTACGGACTGTTTCATTTTAGAAATGTGGAGAACGGAGTTGCTGTTAAATCAATAAATAATTAATAATAGTTTGCTTTTTTACCTACAAACTTCTCCATATAAAAAAAGAGTTTTAAAGTTTGAACTTTAAAATAATCTGTTTTATAAGGAAAATGATATTTAAAAAAATTAAACATTGTTTTTACTTAATTAACAATAACAAAATTTAAATTCATTGACATTATATTGAACTACTTATATTTAAATAAGAAATACCAACTGCCGGTTTTTGTTACTTCCCTTGAAATTCTCAGTTTAATGACTTCATACTCATACATCTTATTTTTAACTTTAATCAAAATTATCGATTAATTATTCGATACTTTTTTTCAAAGTTTACGATTAAATTTAAATTAATCGATAACTGCCCTAACAGCAATAATTTCTTTACCTGTTGTAATTTTCCTCAAAGCTAGACAACGGAGTGCTTAAAAAATTGACATATATATATACAGTTATGCATTCAGCATCACTAGAAAGAGAAATAAATATATCAGTTTACATCTATGCATACTGCCTATCTGAACCAAGGGGTAGGAACCAGTGACCTGTCAAACAGTCTGGGGTTAACTTGAATACCCCTGGAGACAAGATGGCCGACGGCTTGATTTATAGGGTATTCCCGATGTCCAATATTTCTTTTTTTTTTTAAAATACGTATTGAAAAAAAAAAAATGAAATTGAGACTGTAAAGTCGTGGGAGAGATGGCCTGATACGACGGGAATCGTCTTGAAAGTTACATTTCACAACGACATTTATTACATAGGTGATATTAACCCGAATCAGCGGCGATGGGTAACATGATTGTTGACTTATGTAAGAGGAAGTACTTTTTAGCTTTGCTGCTTGTCCAATCGGACAAATGAATTCATTTGAGGTTATACATTTGAGAGTGTGGGCTGTGTGTTGTGTATGAAATATATTTATGTCATGTCTACGTGTGTTGGGCCAAGTGCGTTATGTATGTGTGGGACGTGCATGTGCTGGGCGTGTATGTCTGGGTTGGTGTGTGGGGCGTTTAAATGTGGTATGTGTGTATAGAACGTGTATGTGGGGGACGTCTATATATGGGTCATGTGTGTGTGGGATGTGTATGTGTGGGACAAGTATGTGTGGGGCATGTGTATGTGTGGGACAAGTATGTGTGGGAATAATATGTGTGGGGCATGTGTGTGTGGGAAGTGTATGTATGTCTGTGTATGGCTAGTTTGGGTATGTGTTGGATATGTATGTGTGGTTTGTGCATTGTAGCTTGTGTAATGTGTAAGTGTGGATTGTATAAGGTGTATGAGTAGTTTGTGTAAGGTTTAACTTTGGTTTGTGTAAGGTTAAGTGTGGTTTTTGTAAGGTGTTAGTATGGTTTGTATAAGGTGCATGTGTGGTTTGTGTAAGGTGCATGTGTGGTTTGTGTAAGGTGTATATGTGGTTTGTGTAAGGTGTATATGTGGTTTGTGTAAGGTGTATGTGTGGTTTCTGTGAGGCATATTTGTGGTTTGTGTACGGAGTATGTGTGGTTTCTGTGATGTTTATGTGTGGTGTGTGTGAGGTGTACGTGTAGTTTGTGTAAGGTGTGTGGTTTGTGTAATGTGCATGTGTTGTTTTTGTAAGTTGTAAGTGGGGTTTGTACCGGCTTATGTTTTATCTCTGTTTTAAGAAGATGAGATTGAACAAGGATAAAAATGTCGGTAAAATGATGTTTACTTTCTGTATCAGGTTTATACCATCAAGAATGAAAACAAGGAAATTTAACCTGAAACACACATCTGCAGTGGAAAGTGGGTTAAAGAAACATCGACGTCAAACGAAAGAAGGTTTTAAAATTTACTTTTGATGTACCGAGTACCGAATATACTCATACTATAGCCCGTTAGTTCATATGCCAACCCTCCTCTTTTTGGACGAGAATAGTATAGAAAGCCGACCCCAAGAGTTACCTGTATTTTTTGTTATTGTTTATTTGATTAACAGGGGCGAAAGCCCGTACATTAAAATTCGCTGTTGAAATCAGAAATTTGCATAGGAAAAAAAAATTTATGATCTACAAAAATATCGCAGATATTCAATGTACATGCAGAAATTACCTATGACCCGCTCGTAAGTGGACACCAAAGATTTTTCAATAGATTTACCCAAAAAAGTCGGCTTTAGAACGAGCATATACGGTAAATATCTAAAGTTAATAATATATATCTTCTGATTGGCTGGAAATTGTGTTTATAGTGATGTCATCATTGCGCTGTTAGAAAAGCCAAAATAAATTAATAATTAAAAGTTCCATTAAATTAATGATATATTTTAGCTATACAATCAGCTACAGGAAAAATTAGAGTCCGAACCAAATAACCATTCAATTTTTTTCTCCGAAAGTGGTCATTGCGTCACGTTTGGCCGAAATTTACTTTCGTGTGGAATGGTTTTTCGCAGCTGTTTGTTATTGCTGCTTTTTCGATACTTTTTCTTCGCGTTTGGTTAGATATATTTAAACTTTAGGCCGTTGTATTAAGAAAGCCGTACTGAACTCTAAATAATAAACAAAGTGCAAAATGGCTGATAAAGATGTTTTTAAAAAAAAAATATTTAAATTATAATTTGAGCCTTATCTAGTTAGAATTTCATTAAATATTAGATAACTTCAACTTGAGCTGTTATAATTTAATTTAATTTTTTTAAAGAATAAAAAATACGAGATTAATTAACTTTCAGAAGTTCAATGATTTTATTTTTAAAAGAGATAAATCACTGATTTTCGTCACAATTTCTAAAAATAATTCAACCAAAGAAAAAAAAAAATTTTCATTTTGGGCCTAGTTAGTTAAGGACACTAAAACCCACTTTCCGTCTGACTCTTAAATTGAGGTCATCACTGTCATTTATTTTACCTCACTATTACATGACATTTTTTCCACGGTAAATTTAAGAAATGGGCCGTACTTCGCGTCCAACCGACACATAAGGTCACTTCCGCTAGTGATAGAATAGAGTTCTGAAGAGGTGACGTGCCAGTACATCAAACATGGCCCCGCTAGTTGTTACAAACCTGAACTCTGTGGTTACATTGACCGGCTCTGATTGCCATTCACAAAGTTTGACCAAATAACCGTTTCCATGTGCGTATTACGTTATCTGAAGTGGACAGATTCTAGAGACCTTGTAGACACCGACCCCCACCCGCAATCAACCATAATGTCCCCCCACGCTAGCCACCATCGTGTGACAAGGGAGCAGACGCCATATTTAATGGACACCAATTTTATAGTCTCCGTGGAAAAAAAAGAAGGATTGTCGTAACAAAGCTGTTAGGAGCAGGGCGCCTAAACGTGGGCTCAACATCACAACACCCTTGGCTTGTCACGCCCCTGGTTCCACCATTATGCCATCTTATCTTATCTTATCTTATATGTTACAGACGCTCCTTCTGTACAGAAGATTATTGCGTCCTACGTATTTCTATGGTTTGTGTTTAGTCCTGTATTCTTACTAGAGTTTTAAAAGATGATAAAGTGGTGGCTTTCCTGGTTTCTTCAGGCAACCCATTCCACGCCCGAATACCGGACGGAAAGAAAGAAAACTTGTATGTGTTTGTTCTTGCATATGGAATAAGAAAGGTGTTTTTGTCTTTATGTCTATTTGAGGGTTGTATTAGGTTATCTTTGTGTTGTATTTCTAAATTAGAATTAATTGCCTTATGTATAATTACTAATTTACTCTTGGTTCTTCTATCCTCTAGTGTTTCAAGGTTTAATGATTTAACTAATGGTGTTACTCTTGTCAGTTTTGAATATTCTCCAGTAATGAATCTGGCAGCTCTTTTTTGTATTTGTTCTAACTTATCAATATTTTCTTTGGTGGATGGGTCCCATACTGAAGATGCATATTCTAGTATAGGTCTCACCAGGGTGAGATAGCATTTTAGTTTTATATCTTTGTTACATTTGTAAAAGTTTCTTTTTATAAAGCCTAAGGTTTTGTTTGATTTTTTAATAACTTCATTGACATGGGGATTCCAAGATAGTTTCTCATTTATTATGACTCCTAAGTATTTCGCATCTTTAGTTTGGGTTAGTTCTTTTCCATGAATGAAATATTTTGAATTTATTTGTTTCTTTTTCTTTGTTACTCTTAGCAGTTGACATTTTTCTGGGTGGAAGGACATACTCCAGTTAGTTTCCCATTTTATTAATTCATCTAAGTCTTTTTGTAAAATTTTGCTATCTTGTTCTGACTTGATTGTTCTATAGATTATACAATCATCAGCAAATAACCTAACTTTAGTTCCTGTTGAGATATTGTTGGGTAAGTCATTTATATAAATTAAAAATAGTAAGGGACCTAGGACAGTTCCTTGTGGAACTCCTGAGTTAACCTTTATTGGTGTAGATTTAGAACCATTAATTATTACAGTTTGCTCCCTACCCAATAGGAAATCTTGGATCCAGTGATGCCATCGTATAGATGTAGCCTATATTTTCCAAGTCAATAAAAACAAGTAATAAACACTCGAATGAGTATTTAAAGGCTAATTCCAAATAAGAATTTTCGATTTTTATTCAAGAGAAATCATTCAAAATTACATTAAAAGTCGATTCAAATAAGTAATTCCGAAAGTAAACTAAATATGACGTCATATCCCTTCAAGCTACATCACACCAAAAATGTGTCAATATAATGCGCACCATGCAACAATCTAACATAAGCATTCACAAAGCGGTAAAACTTCGTTAACTATCATTCCAGATGAAACTTAAAATAGTTTAACATCAATAATTTTGAAACTAAACAAAACAATATTGTTTTAAAAAAATGCTGCTAAAATAACTAGATCTATAGTCCAATGAAACAAGATTCTTTGAAAATTCTGACAGCGCAGTACTCTACAACAGCAAGCTGGGAGATTGGTTCAAGACCACTGTTGGTGTCAGACAAGGGTGTTTACTCTCCCCCCATCCTCTTCAACCTATTCCTTGAAAGAATTATGACAGATGTGATAGAAAACCATGTCAGAACGGTCAGCATCGGAGGGAGAACTATAACTAACCTACGCTTCGCCGATGACATAGACGGCCTAGCTGGCAGCGAGGACGAACTAAGAGAATTCCTTGCAAAGCTAGAGAAGACATCAAAGGCCTATGGCATGGACATCAATGCAGAGAAGACCAAGGTCATGGCAAACAGTAAATTCATAAGTGAAATTCGGATAAACGAACAAGAACTCGAGGAGGTCCCTACCTTTAAATATCTATAGGCTATAATATCCGATGAAGGCTCAAAGCTAGAAATTCTTGCCAGAATGGCCCAAACAACTGCAGCATTAAGCAAACTTAAACACATCTGGCAAAGCAAGGAGCTCTCCCTGAGATCAAAGATTTTACTAATGCGCTCTTTGGCGATGTCAGTCTTCCTGTATGATTGTGAGGCTTGGACGCTCACCGCAGACCTCCAAAAAAGAATTAATGCGCTAGAGATGAGATGTTTTTGAAAGGTACTAAACATCTCCTACATGGCTCACATCACGAACGAAGCGGTCCGCGATAAAATAAGTGCTGTCATTGTCGCTTACGAGGACCTTCTCACCTCAATTAGAAAAAGGAAATTACGATGGACACGTGACAAGATCTGGAGGTCTCTCAAAGACGATATTGCAAGGTACAGTCCAGGGAAGAAGAAAAAGAGGCAGACCAAGGAAGAGTTGGGAGGACAATATCAAAGAGTGGACCGGCCTGTCATTTAGCGATTCCCAGAAGGCAGCTCAGAACCATGACACATGGCATGAGATAGTGTTCAGCTTAAAATGGTACCCCAACGACCCAGCGTCGGGTTAAGGGACAGTTCAGTCAGTTACGTGAGGGAGAACGTTAAAAAGAGGCCAAAATAGCGTGAAGTCATTATTGGATGGCCCCTTAAATCAATTATATTTTTATAAATTTATAGACATGAATAAATAATTGTAATTGAAGCTAATTAAAAGTTGGACAAAAATGTTATCATTGCATGCCATAATTATGTGAGCAGTAATAAAAGAGGCCGCATAAAATGATATACCTATAAATACACACTTATAAAATACAAGAACCTTTTTTAAAAAAGTTTACAAGAAAGTTACTGAGGTTGCAGGTCCACCCCCCTCCCATCACGAGGCAAAACACATTCCAAAAAACAAAAACATCACCAATTAAATGCTTTTATTTTGTATTTATAGATAACGATTTTTTTACAAAGAAATTGTATACATTAGTATGTGAACATATTTATGCATTTACTTTATTAACTTTTATAACAGAAAAATCGAGTATTGTGCTATCGAAGCTTCAAATAATTTGTAATATCTTGTTCTATGGTCAATATTGCAAGATTTTATGGTCTTAAATCACTCATTGTGGTACGAATACTTTTTTCAACTCTTGACCACACACCTTGACCATAGACCTATCAATCTGACCACACACACACACACCTTGACCATAGACCTAACAATCTGATCACACACACACACCTTGACCATAGACCTATCAATCTGACCACACACACACACACCTTGACCATAGACCTAACAATCTGACCACACACACACACCTTGACCATAGACCTATCAATCTGACCACACACACACACCTTGACCATAGACCTATCAATCTGACCACAC
>MUZC01004492.1:25599-51301 GCA_002072015.1 Radix auricularia | reverse complement strand
CTATGGCTGAACCCACACTGACCAAATAACTAACTATGGCTGGACCCATACTGCCGAAATAAGTAACATTCAAAATAAAGCGAAACACCAATCGGGGACGAAATGTACTCGTACATACATTGTTCCCCACAAGTTACAGTAACAGAGACATTTACTGCGATAGCTAGTGAGATGTAACTGTAACAACGTCTACAGAGTAATACGACATGCAGACTCATGGCACACAATACTCAAACCAAAACTACAGGAAATTCGTTTGAGCTGGTTTGTAAAAAGTTTTACCTCACCCTCTCCCACCCACCCCTGTTACTTTAGCGCTCACATCTTGGCAAAAACAAAAAAATTACACTGCAGCAACATCAACAACTTAACGGCAGCCTCTCCCCCGCCCTCCCAATCATCCTTTCCAACCCCCTACCCCCCGAATGCAACGAAAGCTTTATGCTTAATAGTAAACCATTCACCGCCCATGTGATTTGATATCTTATAGTGAAACATTCATCGTTCTATAGGTGTGATATCTTGTAGTGTTCCTTTCATCTCTCTGATGATTGTTTGGGTTTAACTGGCGAGTTCAGTGCTCTTTATTTTAGGTTCAGAATTAGATTCTTTCGTCTTTAGTGTTTTTACAAGCATGTATCTTGCAGCGCTAAAGCTTATCTTTTAACGGCAACTTCTTTGCTCATTCTTAGTGCCGCAGTTTTAGTATTAATAATGCTTTTTTTTCTCTTCTACATTTCAGTTGCTTGTGATGCAAGGTTAAATTAGCTTCCAAGCAATATGTTCCAGACAGAATTTTCCAATGATAAATGTTAGTTTATATTATTTTTCTTTGTAGGTGAAAATTCACAAACGCCGAAAAGTGCGTTGTCTTGCATTGGTGCTACCTTTATAACGTTGTGTGTTTAGTGCTGCTGTGTATGTATTTGTTCTATTTTTGTAACGGTGTGTCTTAGGTGCTTTTGTGTATTGGTGCTGTTTTTGTAACGGCGTGGCTTGAGTGCTTTTGTGTATGGTGCTATTTTGTTTTAAACGGCTTTGCTTAAGTGCTTTTGTGTATTGGCGCTATTTTTGTAACGGAGTGGTTTTAGTGCTATTGCATGTCAGTTCTAATTGTAAAGGCGATGTATTGGTGCTGTTGTGTAGTGGTAATATTTTCAAATCGCTGTGACGTTCTTGTTTTTCGCCATAACTGCCCTTAGTGTTTAGTGAGTGTATAGTTGGGCTACATTTATATCGATTTCGCCTTAGCACTGTTGTAAAATGGTGCTACCTTATACTTATACCTTTCTGACTTATTTGTTCTCCATCTTAAAACGCCTCTTGTTTACAACGCTATTTTACTAAAGTAAATTCAGTCAATGCTGTGCCGCCCTAATTGTGAACGCACTTTTAAAGATGCTTGCTTCATCTTCTGGTAATGTCAAAGCGGTGGGAGTGTATTCATGAAAGACATGTTAATTTGAGATACATTTTTTATTCCGATATTTTATCCCGTTTTTATTTTTTTATTACCAAGCCTCGTGTGATACTTTAATGCTGAATTCTTGGCATGCGTGTTATTTGGTAAACTATTTGTTTACCGGTAAATCCCGTTCGATATTTAGTATGACGTCTATGGGCAAACTATGAAACATAGCATCACGTCACTGCACTATTCAAAAGTGACAAGAAAAAGTCAACTTCCCGATGCTGTGCCAACATACAGTTACATTTAACGACCACACAGACTATTTATAAAATGCTGTAAAATGACGTCAGACCATCCTCCCCCACTTCCGTTTCTTGTTGTTATGGAAACACTACCCACACTTCACAATCTACAAACTGAGACCGACATCCTCGGTCAATACACTGTGACATTTGTGTTTTGAGTTGTCAGTAGGTAAGACCTGCTACGACAATAACTTGCTAGCCGATTGGTGAAAGCAGAACTTCAGACCTAGTATCGCGATCTCTTACGATTTGATTGGTTAAAACAAACCATCACTAGGTCAGACCTAGTATTTCGATCTCTTACGAGTGGATTAGTTAAAACAAGCCATCAGTAGGTCAGACCTAGTATCGCGATATATTACGAGTTGATTGGTAAAAACAAAATATGTAGAGGTCAGACCTACTATGGCGCTATCAATGGTGAAGCAAAATGCAACAGCAGGACAATGATTAGGAAACACTTCGTGGGGGATATAATTATAAAATAATACTAATCAAGGATTTGACATATATATATTGGTGACATTTGGCTTTATTAGAAATGTATTTAGGACTTTTATGATGTATGAGAGTATTTGAGGCTGATTGTGGCAGACGTGTGCTTTTTAATAACACGATTGTGGCAGACGTGTACTTTGTAAGAGGAAGATTGTTGCTGATGTGTGCTTTGTAAAAGGAAGATTGTGGCAGACGTGTACTTTGTAAGAGGAATATTGTGGCAGATGTGTACTTTGTAATAGGACGATTGTGGCAGACGTGTACTTTGTAATAGGACGATTGTGGCAGACGTGTACTTTGTAAGAGGAAGATTGTGGCAGACGTGTACTTTGTAATAGGACGATTGTGGCAGACGTTTACTTTGTAATAGGACGATTGTGGCAGACGTGTACTTTGTAAGAGGAAGATTGTGGCAGACGAGTTATGTAAGAGGAAGATTGTGATAGACGTGTTTTATGTAAGAGGAAGATGTTGACAGACGTGTGTCATGTAAGAGGAAGATTGTGACAGATGTGTTATGTAAGATGCACTCGCACATTCTGTTGAGACAACGCCACCCGACACCCCACCCCTCACTAAACTTAGTAAAATTACTAGCCACCTTCCCTCCCCTCCTTAGTTTCCTAATGAATGTACTATCTACTATCCATTAAAATAAGTTGACAAAACGGAACCCTGAAAAAAAGTTAACATTTGAATTTGATCCATAACGCCTAAAGTTCATAAAACGACACAGTCAAGAAATGCGTTGTGCACAAAAACAAAGTCGTTGCCCTGATGGAGGTGAGACTCCCACGTAGTAGTCACTTCTCTGTATGAAGCCAACAAATGTTAAGTGAATATTAACTTTTCTCATTGTCGTCTTGGCTACATAACTATTTACCTCTATCATACCCCCCCCCCCACATTCCCCCCACCCCGCCCTTGGTGGTTTACCATAATCAAAAACACTTGCCGTTGAACTTATTATGTGAAACGAAACTCAGTGATTGGAGCTTTACGTCGCTTACAAGTCTTCTGATCCCTATGCTTGTGGAAGAACTTTAGCTTCAGTTGATTGTCGTAGTCCATGGTCTCCAAACTACGGCCCGCGAGACCCTGTGATCCGGCCCCTGGAGAACTTTTGATCTCCAAATAAAAGTACTCCTTTTACCTGTAGTTTACCACAAAACTTAGTAATTGACGGTAAGTGGTGGCCCCCAAACTGCTGTTTGACAGTTAATGTGGCCCTCCGGTAAAAAAGTTTTGAGACCCCGGTCGTAGCCAGTACGGGGACAAAAGTTGGGGGGGGGGGAACCTCGACTCACTCTAACCTCAGGCACGCCCCTGATTATACACGTGTAGAAATGTGCATCATTAACTTCTTACTTTATATCAGATCTAAGTTATTGATTGACCTGACCAATGATTGCGACATTCGGCGTCACGTGCTTAGAGTTGTCCTAGTCTAAGCTCCTGGTAGTGTCCCTTGGTTTATATATGTGCGTGAGACGCCATTAGTGGTCAAGTTTAAACCGGTCAAGTTTTTAGTGGTCAAGTTCTTAGTGGTCAAGTTCTTAGTGGTCATGCTTAAACTGCTCATGTTCTTAGTGGTCAAGTTCTTTGTGGTCAAGTTCGGGGTGATCAAGTTCTAAGTTTTCAAGTTATGATTGGTCAAGTTCGGAGTGGTCAAGTTCTCATTTAATATTAAACAACAAAACCAATCACAACTTCTAGTCTACCAACCCCATCCCCCTTCCCAAGCCATAAACACACAACGCTCAAAGAGGCAATTTACCTTGGAATCAAAAGTGCAGTGCATTCATCTTCGTTATTCATCGGATGCGTCCCTTTTAACCTATGACAGCAATTCGTTACAATTGTGTATGGAAAACCAGTTTGTTTTTTCCCTCCACTCAATTATTCTGAATGCGACAGTGTAATGTGGGCCTCCTGTCTGATGTTTAGTAACAGAGGGTGAAACAGCCGTCTGGCAAAAATCTGTTTAATGTAAGCCCAGATTTTTTTATTTTTTTTTTTATATTTTTTTTTGAAACGGTAATTAAACCCATGAGAGGTAATATTATATAACTCAGTCTTTCGTAGATGCTTCATCAATTTCTACGAGAGTGGAATAGATCATCACTCACGAGGCGGGTCATAGGTCACAAGGGATCTGATAGAAATCCCTAATCACAGCGTATGCATCCCTATAAGACTTGCTGTTAACGAATGTTATTCGGATTTTATAACGGTGCATTTTTTCTTGCCCATTCAGCTTCAGCAACCATCTATTGTTTTAGTTAGATTTTTTAAAACTTTATTTTAAGACGTATCTCAATTTCATAGTATTGTTTGTCTGTAACCAGCCTAGTCTTGTCTGTAGTAAGCTCATATTTGGAGTCTTAAGCATTAAAAAAAAATTCCCGTTGTGTCTTCCTTTTAAGACTGCTGTCACTTGAGAAATGATTGGTTGAAGGATCACGTGCTGAGAATAAGAACAGTCCCAGAATGCATAAGGTAGTTGTAGGCACGAGCCAGAGAGAGATGGCTGTACTTAGTTCTCATTGATAAGTTTTGTTTGTAGAAAGTGTACATACGTTCAGTTGCTGCATTAAAGTTATTTGCGTTTACCAAAAACTTCAATGTTATTATTGTCTGGAAAAGATTGTTGGTAATTAAAGCCTACAAGAGAGAGAACGGGGTCAAAGCAACCACGTTACAACTGCGAGTCTTGTAACTTTCCCATAAATCTGTATTTCAATGAAATGTTAATCCGTCACACAAATTTGTCTCTTGCTAAACGCGAACTACAGCATCCAAGCTTTCTACCCATGTCTTCGTCTTACCTCAGACTGTTCTATATTTGTAAGACTGTGTCAAAATATAATCATTTGAAGCTGTACATAATTTAAATGTAAGAACTTTCTATTAATAATTACGTCCCCTTAGGTATCCACCAAAATGGTGGCTAAAAAGGACCAAATATTTTGCAACTTAAATGACTCCCTTGCACATTTAATTATCTTTAGTGGCCCCAATTCCAAAAAAAAATTTGTTTATGTATTACTTTGTGTTAGAGGTACTGACTCTTTCAGAAGAAAATTATTGATATAATCAAATATAACAAAGAGACACTGTTCACTTCGTGCTTTAATCTGATCACATTATAGAGATGAAAACGAGGTTTATGTGCTTTTAAAACATTCAATCTCATATGCGCGTTCTTAGTTTTTATTTTAAAAGGGCAAAACATAGTAAATGGCTTTTACAAAGATATTTACAAACATCAAGAGTAAATGAAGGCTGGACATTTTAACTGTGAGTGTAAGATAAGGATTATTTTTTATTATAAATAAAGCAAAAGTTTACAAATATTTTAAACGGCAATAGCTTTATCTACGTTTATGGATTCCAAGCTAAAGTTTTTATAAAAATATCTGGTTTAAATTAGTTTTAACAGTTTGTATCGCTTCCAGTTTTATAAGATTTCAAGTTTTGAATCAAAAATTATAGAAACCAAAATTGTCAATTACAACAAACAATTAGTATAGTTTAAAAATAAAGCAAACGAAAGTTAGCTTTTAGTATTTGCTTCATACATTGAAATGGGGTTTAAAATATTTGACTATATTAAGTAACACAATTTAACATAAATCAGAATTGTAAATTTTCTATTTAATGGAGGCCTCCACACATAATCTTTTATGTGAAATGGGATTGTTTGATACCAGAGATGTTTAACAATGTGAACTATATAAACATTAAAATTTATATTCATATATATTTAAATTGACATATACCAGGGATATCCAAAGTCCGACCACGGGGCAAAACCGGCACGCGAAGCAATTTTTACTGCACCGTGGTCTCATCTTAAATGTCTAATTGATGGACGTATCATTTCTGTAACGACATTATATTTATTTCTAGAAGCCAAAATTTATACTGTTTTATACCTCAAAGAATGGCGAAAATCGATAAAATTGTTTTGCTGACTAATTACTAGACTTTCAGTCTAAAAGACCAAACAAGGGGGACAAATTCAGTTGCTTCAGCTTGTTCTGCTGTTAATGACGTTAAATTACCTAGAAAACAATCTCTGTATTTACTATTTTATCACCGATGGTGCCCCTGCAATGACTCGCAAGCACAGTTAACTAGCAAAACTTGTCTGTAACAAAGTCAGCGAAGAGGCTGGCAAAGATTTTATACATCACTGTATCATCCAGAACTAAGTTATTTTTGCCAAACACCTTATATGTGAATGGGTCCCTGAGCCAGTGATAAAAACTATGAACTCTATTCGATATAAAGACCTGTTTCACCGCCAGTTTGAGCAGTTTCTTCTTGAAATTCCCGGAAAATACGAATATTTTGTGTATCACCATGATGTAAGATTGCTCAGTCGGAGAACAACAGTTCAGCGCTTCTACACACTTAAAAAAGAAATAAGGCATTTCATAGAACACAAGGAACACATAACTCCATAACTATATGATACTGCTTGGCTGGCAGTTTTTGTATTTTTAGTTGATGTAGAGTCAGCAGGATAAATAGTGATTCTAAGAGATTCGAACATTTGTTAAGGAAATGCAAAGCTTGTTTGGCTCGACATACTTGTGTAAGCAGACATTTTCATTAATGAATTTTATCAAGACCCATGTGAGGACGAGAATAAGTGACTCTCCCCCTACGTGAAATCGTACGTATACAAACCAGTGGCATTGAGCCTGACCTTACCTATTTACTGCATTCAAGATCTCAGTTTCACCCTTCAAATTAAAATTTTGCTATTACAAGTTTTCAACCTATATCATTTTTAAAATATTATTTTACTCCAGCCCACGAATATCTCTACTTCTAGGAATATGGCCCGCCCTGCTAAAAGTTTGGACGGCCCTGGTCTAAGTAACAATGTATGTTTTATGAGTTAAAAAATCTTATGATTGATTGAAATGCCCTTAACTATTTTTTTTATAGAAATAATTACCAGTTGCCCTATGATGGGCACGAACTTATTTCTTTTGCATTGGCTGCAAACTTTTTTAAAAAGACAAATTCCAATACTTTGACATCAAAATTATCTAATACCGATGGCATGTGAAAGGAATATTGTAAATTTAAAAAAAAACAACAAAAAAACTCCTTTCAAGTGAAATTACTCATATTAATTCTTATGTTACGAGGCTTCCCTTAAACATTATACTTAAGCTAAATCTTCTTAAAACGTGTGGGGCTTTCTCCCCAGCCATTTATAACGAAATAAAAATAATAAAGAATGTTAAAAAAAAAAGAATTTAAGTGTATTAATAATTTGTTTGTAATTCCGACAAACCAATGATGGCTATGAACTGATGACGGAGTTTTGAGAAGCCCTGTACCAGTTAACGCCCCTGTCGCTAACGATCCCATGATGCTGTGTCTCACGAGAGCTGATTAAATCCCAGCTCTGTTTCGTGAGCTGATTAACATTACACCAGGGGTCATCTATCGTTGACTTCTCACATAGACCTAGACATCACGCAGATAACTGGCTCGTACAACAATAGACAGAGAATGTCTTACTTCTCTTATTAACCTGGACATCACACAGATAATTTGCTCATACAACAATAGATAGAGATTCTCTTATTTCGCTTACAGACCAGGACATCACACATATAATTTGCTCATACAACAATAGATAGAGATTCTCTTATTTCGCTTACAGACCAGGACATCACACAGATAATTTACTCATACAACAATGGATAGAGATTCTCTTATTTCGCTTACAGACCAGGACATCACACAGATAATTTGCTCATACAACAATATATAGAGATTCTCTTTTTTCGCTTACAGACCTGGCCATCACACAGATAATTTGCTCATACAACAATAGATAGAGATTCTCTTATTTCGCTTACAGACCAGGACATCACACAGATAATTTGCTCATACAACAATAGATAGAGATTCTCTTATTTCGCTTACAGACCTGGACATCAAGCAAATAACTTGTTCATAGAACAATAGACAGATAATGTTTGACCAGTAAAATTGAGTAAATATCCCATATGTCGTCAACTGTTAAACGCCCCCTCATAACTTTAGTGGCTTTGAAGAGTCGAGAAGTTTTGTCTTCAGAAATAAGAATATCAACATATAAATTGTTTTTTTTTTTTAAATAACAATTATGGAGAACTCAGAGATTAAGTTTATGAGAGACACCAGATAAAACTTACACAAACAGAGGGCTGTTCTATGAGAGACATCATACAAAACTTACATAAACACTCGTGGTAGACCGAATACACTTGTTCGTCTGCTTATCCTGAGGCACTGGATATTCTAGCTCACCCATAAAATCCAAGATCATATGGATATCCGATGCCACCGTAATATCAAAACCACCGGAATACCTAAGCCACCTAAATATCTAAGATATTCTCAATATCCCAAAATAAGCTAATCGTCCAAGTTTAATTGAATGTGTCCAAAGCAGGAACGGATCAACTCTCAGTTTGTTCCATGCAGAGACACGGAGTAAAAAACTGGACGGGCGCAAAAACTTTTTCTAAAAAATAAATCTTCTACAACATTTTGTAAAGCTGAAACCCAGCCTCATTTGAGAGTTGCTTTGTTTTGTTTTTCAACGTGTGTTTTAGATCGTTAAACTTGTATGCAAAAGCTGCTAGATATTTAATGGAAGCAATGAAAATTTAAATGACATGATAATGGAACATTTTTCAAACTATTCAAACTATTGACCGAATTTACAGCATGTAAGAAGGACTTTCATTTTTTTTTTTTTAAAATCAAAATGTGGTCATTCACCTGATTGTTCTTAATATTAAAAGTTACCTATTAGATAAAGGAATATTTTGTTTGTTTGTTTGTTACCCAATCTTCTTTATATATAATTCAACTAAACGACCATGTGTAAACGACCATGTGTAAACGACCATGTGTAAACGACCATGTGTAAATGACCATGTCGAAAAATCACCAAGCGGAGTGGGATGAAAAGGAAAAAGAAGGTGGGGGTGGCAACAATGCGTCTTGCGTTCACTTGCGTTGTTCCTTCACAGAAAAACATATGGTTCGTAGTTTTTTTCTTTATCACGTCCTGGGTTCATTTCCCTGATGGATAAATTTTAAAACATAATTAGATATATTTTCTGCATGTTCTTTTCCCCATTTCTTGTGAACATGGCTAACCCGAGAGTTGGAAAATCACAGTTTGTGGTTGGCAAGGGATGGTAGTAAAGGTGGGGGGCAGGTAACAACAGCCACTGTGCAAATGTCTCCATGTTTACTCGCTTTTGTTCTCATTACTTTGTGCTGGTGTTTGTGTCTGTTCTCTCACCCCCCTCGTTCTGTGCACTATCTATGATGAGCTTCGGGTCATGATGTTAATCATAATTTATTTGGATTACACACTAGACTTGAACAAGTTGCCTTCCTCCTAAAGTTTATGTCGATTGAACAAGAAGACATCAGCATTCATCAACAATTTTTGGGCTTTCGAATGATGACCTTTGTAAAACGTGAGAGGCAAAGTATAAGAGAATGGGGTGAACATGATAGGAGAATATGCGGTGTGGAAGCAAAGCTTGGAAACATCAATCCTCGTGCTTTTTTTTCTACCATGTTGTAGGCACACACTTAACCTGGTTACCCTTTCTTTTAAAGCAGGTTGAAGTTAAATCTCACAACGACACAAAGTGGGAAGGTGTAATTGATGCTCTATTATAAAACCTTTGGTGTATCAAAACGGTCAAAAAACATATGATTCATTGCTTAGCATTTACGAGAACAAAAGTGTAGATACTTCAAAAATAAATGAAGCCCCTGGGCTACTTACATAAATACAGTAATTCAAATTTATTTGTTCTTTTGCGATATGGCATGAGTAAAATCATAATATATCCCATAAGTAAACTCACACAGAGCCTAATTATGATATTTCATCGGCAATAAAATTTTTGGACAGTTTTAATGCTCTTTTAAGAATCTGATATCGGAAATCCTTTTAACGCTATCCTTGCCGATTCTGGCAAATGGCATTTGAATTAGATTCAGATAAAAAGAAAATCGCCTAAAAAATGGACGTCGAGTTCGTTGGAGAAGGAGACATTTGGAAGAAAAAAGTCAGGATGAGCCCATAATCGATGCTCAGGGGAAAATACAGCGGCGTATCGTGGAATGTGCCGTCCTGAGCAGAACCCAGGTTTGCCGCCCCCCCACCCTAAATAAAAAATGTTTTACTTTTATGCTATAATGAAAAGAGTTTTTAAAATTTTGTCAAGCAATACTAAGGTCTGTTTAGTATATATATTGTTATATTCTAAATACATGTAGAAAATCATTCATTTCTAGGTGAAAAAAAATTTTGTTCCACCTCATAATACAATCTTTTATGATTAAATGTTTGTCAGCCATACCAAGCTCAATAGCCAAAATAGTTTTAGAAAGGCCAATCTCATTGTATTTATTATAGCTCGTAATTAATTTTTCATTAACTTAATTTTAGAGAACTTTCTCTCGCAGCGGTAAGAAATATTCAAAAAATGTTATTATATTAGGCAGTGTAAATGCGAGCTTAGATATTTTACTAAGCTTTAAAAGATCAAGTTTGTTTAAATCTATGAATTCATTTATTTTACCCGTGATGTACAATAGTCCCTGCTTGACTATGTCAAGTGATATACTTTCAATTTAAATGCTATAACTGAAGGCGAAACTTTAAAGTCCGAGTTAGTAGCCAGTTTACGAAAATCATATCTCTTTTCAAATTCTGTTAACTATCTCAATCTGGTATGAATTTCTATATTTATTATTTACCTCATCTGTAGCTTTCTACATAACATGACAGTGACTAAAAATCCGCTTTAATCGCCAAAAAATGTGCTCTTTCGTTCTTTAACTGGAAGGGTTGATTAAAAGAATTAGGTCGTCACTTAAACTTTAGCAAATGAGAAAGCATCATTTTAGCATCTCACTAGATTCTTTGTAATTAGTCTCTAAAAGCATTTTTAGCACTAAATTTCGTAAATAATTTTGGCCATTATTGACTTTAAAAAAAAAACACATGTTTCCAGATAGTAAATGTTTCCAAATGTCCAAATCAATATAAAAGAAAAAGATTTCATTGTGTCTAACAAAAGGCGTGCGTCTAATCTTGCGCTTAGCTGTTCGTCTGCCTCACTAGAAGAGAGCAAATTATTAGTGATAATAAAGTCAAATATTTTGACAAGATTTCTCTCCACTTTCCTTTGTCTTGTTGCCCTTTTTAAATCTGATGTCTCTTTCGTTCCATATGCCAAATTTTAGCTGATGCTGAGCACCTGTTCATAAGTACATTTGTTTTAAACATTTACTTTTTGTCAGTTCATTCCATTGTATAAGCAATTTTGTTCACGGTGGTCGATTTGCTTGCGCGCTCGCCTGGCATACCGATGGTCACGGGTTCGGATCCATGTGAAGGCAAGGGAAATAAAAGCTGTGGGATAATACGTTGAACCCTAATAACAGTGGCTTGGGAACACTGCATCATTTGCCAACAGACTAGAATGGTCTGTGGGCCAGGGGCGGATTAAGACTGCACGCGGCCCCGGGCTGCAATCAAACGGGGGCCCTATCCAGCCAGCGTCCCTAAAAATAAAATGATTGCTAGCAGCTAATATAAGACTGTAACTAAATATTAATAATGAAAAAAAAACGAACACGAAAAATAACTGTTTGAAGTGTTCACCGGTATGTTACAATTGAGTGGGAAAATAAAAAATTACATTCCACCCCTGGAATCGATCCCGACCCGGCTTGCATTACAAGCCTATGCTCTTTGCCCACGGCCAGCGGAGCTTGTCCAATTCGAGAAATTTTATTATAAAATATAAAAAGTTTGGGGCCCTTAAACCGTCGGGGGCCCCTGGCCTTAGCCCGTTCAATCCCCTCCCCCTTAATCCGCCATAGCTGTGGGCGCAATAATCTTCTGTATAGACGGAACGTCTGTATAGATAAGATTTTTTAAAATGATTTTGGAGAATAATCCATTTAAATACGAAAAAACGTGTACCATTAGTTCACACGTTTAAGTTATACTGGTGGTACCTGTCTCATCTTTATTTTAGTGTGAGGTCAATGTCTAATTGAGGGAAGTTAATATTAATATGTTGAACAATATCAATCTCGCTGTGATCAACTCGTACTGACATTTAGCAGGCAGACCGTAAAAGCTCTATTTTTTAAAAAAAACTATAAATCCTATATAAATTTGAGACATAGCTAATTTTTTTTTAAATTTTGGATTGTCGTGCGATGTGAATTATAATAACATTCTTTTAGATATGTCTCGTATACAAAGGATTTATAGTAAAAACTTGGTTTTTATTTTTGTACTTTATTGCGCGAAATACATAAATGTCTTTTATCGAGACATTGTCAACGTTTCTTAAAAATTGAAACAATTTCCCATTCTAATATAGCAGCAGGTTTGAAGCAGACATGTGTTTAGCAGGCATCAAATCATGTCTTTTGTTAAATTCTAAGATTATCGTCTTGACCCAAATGCAAGGAAAGTTTCGTAAAGTTTGCGACCTCCCACAGACCTAGGTACAGGACTTAAGGTAGTCCCTTTTTATCCTGAAGTTTTTCGGTAATCTCTTTTCTATTTTTTGCGTTACTTCTGAAGCATTAAATTAGAATCAATATCTTCATAAACATTTTTTTATATCTTAAATTTGTTTCAGCGGAAAAGTTTTTACTTTTGGTTTTGTTATTTAAACCTCGTGCAATTGTCAATGTTTAAATAGCAGCAAATAAATGCAGTCGTTATTCTTTAGATCTGTTAGTTGAATGTGGAGCAATGCTATGTGAACAAATGTCATAGTGGAAGCTTCGGAGATATATGGGTTATCAAGTTAAAGTTATTACGTTATGCCGGTTAAAGCTACAAGAAAGGGGGGGGGGGTCATGTACCGGTAGAAACGAGGACATCAATGTTCCTTTAGCTGCTCGGCCGCGCAGACATCTGAATCATTTAACAAAAAATAATAATTTTTACATACGTGAACCTTTGTGATGTCGACTTCCTAAAAGCGCCACTGGATCATGCTCCTATGCCAACATACCAGAAAATGTTACTGCTGGACGTGAGAAACCAATTAAGTCTTTATCACATGTGAGCATTGTGCTAACACATACAGGGGCGTGAAAATATTAGGCAGGATGGACTTAGGATGATTTTTCACCTCCTGGGACAGCCAACAATCGATTTTTAGATCTTTTTAAGTTTTATCTTTCTATTTTGATTGTTTATTTTTTGGTGCCTATTACAAAAAGCACAATAAGCATAATAATTGTCATCAATGCACCACATAATACATGTCATCACTGCACCACATAATACATGTCATCAATGCACCACATAATACATGTCATCACTGCACCACATAATGCATGTCGTCCTGCTCTACATAAAATCATGTCATCACTGCACCACATAATACATGTCATCACTGCACCACATAATACATGTCATCACTGCACCACATAATACATGTCATCACTGCACCACATAATACATGACATCACTGCACCACATAATGCATGTCATCAATGCACCACATAATGCATGTCATCAATGCACCACATAATACATGTCATCAATGCACCACATAATGCATGTCGTCCTGCTCTACATAAAATCATGTCATCAATGCACCACATAATACATGTCATCACTGCACCACATAATACATGTCATCAATGCACCACATAATGCATGTCGTCCTGCTCTACATAATACATGTCCTCACTGAATCACATAATACATGTCCTCACTGCACCACATAATACATGTCCTCACTGAATCACATAATACATGTCCTCAATGCACCACATAATACATGTCATCAATGCACCACATAATGCATGTCATCACAGCATTACATCTAAACAGTTCATTACTGTACCTTATAAAAATTTGTCATCACTACACCACGAAACATGTCATTAATCTTTCAAAATGTCATCAATTCATCAACTAGTTATCAACGCATCTAATAAGAACATGTCATGACTGAGCTACACATACATTTTCTTAGCGTTAATTAAACCACGGGTTTAATACACGGAGATAGGAAGCAGAAGTTTGACATGAAAAGACGGACAATGTAGGAATAACGTATTGACAAAAAAAGCTTTCTCCCCACGACTGGAAGAAACACCAAGAGACCAAGACATTGAGGTGTGTTCAAGCTATCGAGTTTCAAACCGTCGTGACTTTGTGTTAAGACGAATATTATCTTGTGTCCACAATACGGTATTTCTGTGTTATTTACCAAAGTTAAATTTAATTTTTCCACAATCCAGCACATTTAAGAAGGATGCTTGTTTTATCACCACGTCAGAACAGGTGGTCACAAAACCACTGTGCCCCCAGAACAAACGAACATAACAGTCTGTGTACGTAGAAAGGTTGTCACAAGATCATTGTGTTCTAAGAATATAATGTCAAAAAATCATTGTGTCCCCAGAACAGAAAGACAAAGATCATTGTTTCCGCTGAAATGTGATCACAAGATCATTGTGTCCTTAGAATCAGTGGTCACAAGATCATTGTGCCCTCAGAACCAGTGGTCACAAGATCATTGTGCCCTCTGAACCAGTGGTCACAATATCATTTTGTCCAAGAAACAGAAGATCAAAAGATCATTGATTAATCAGAACATGTCGATACAAGAGTCAGTACATTGTGTCAACAGTTAACAATAGTGAAGGATATATGGAGAACACTTGTCTTTAAATCGGGGAATCACTTTGTTAAAGGGCCCCGCCCCAGAGCATGTTCTCTTTAAATTAGGGTGTCACTTTGTTAGAGCCCCCCCAAAAAAAATAAAACAGGTTCTCTTTAAATTAGGGTGTCACTTTGTTAGAGGGTCCCCTAGAACAGGTTGTCTTCAGATCAGGGTGTCATGTAATGAGAGTTCCCTCTAGCACAGGGAGACTTCAGAGTGGAGCATCACCTTATGAGAGTGCCCCCACGCCCCCCATATAGAACAGAGTGTAACCAGAGTATGTTGACTCAGAGGTAGTCAATGTGTAAGCCCATATAAAATAACTCCATACATTCAACGCATAATGTCGTATAAACCCACACATCCCGGAGTCTAACTTTACTTTTAATTGTAAATATGAGTAACGTTCCTATTGTTGGTGTCACCCAGTCGTCACCAGCCCCCGGGCCTTAGACTGATACCCGGCCATAGAACAAATGGTACAGGGCCGCCAAAGGAACATTACATTATTTACATGTTATATGCAGTGGTGTATTTTTATCAGGATTGTGTGTCTTTCCATAGGCAAAATCTTGTAACCCTTTTTGGCGGCATCCCGTCCAAAGAACATCAATAACACGTTAACGCACCAATAACACGTTAACGCATCAATAAGACGTTAACGCATCAATAACACCTTAACGCAGATCGAAACAACCTCGATCAAATTTTGAAATCTTCGTTAGCGCTCTTTTGTCTTGCGCGCTTTTGATGGACAACTCCTGCTGAAAAGCTGACACGGATATATTTCCGTTTTATCCCCTGAGATGTCATTGCTACGTGATTTGAATGTTTCTTCTGGTGAAAAATAAAAATAACCCCTTTTAGACCATGGAGGCCTTTGGGGCTAGTAAAGTAGCGTTCACAAGTTTCATTGACCACTAACGAGCAGGGGATTATGTGCATAGCATATTGCTCCGGGGGGCCTTGCCAGTGCCGCGGCTCGAACCCGTGGACGGTTCGGCAGTCAAGCGCGCTACCACTTAGACGTCTTGTGACGCTAGTGCTAAATAATGCACAGCAAAACTGGCCTATCTTTGTGGCATATTAAGCCATTGAACTCAGTCAGTACCAGAGGGAAAAATGACAACTGTTTTCTAGTTGGCTGACTAAGTAGCTGCGTTTAAAGCCAAACTGGGGTAGTGGACATTTTAGACGAGATGAAGCATTCCTTGTCCAGGTTGGTGCACGATCAACTGTCTTTGCTTTTAAAAGAGTCCAAGAGCTACATCCCAACCAAAAAATCCGAGAGATCCATATGTCAATAAATGAGAAGAATCTTGCTCGTCTGTCTGTGCAAGCAGAAGTTAAACTGCTCGAGATTGCAAATGGCGGAGGCCTTTAAACTACTTTTGAGAAATCAACTCTGCCAGTGTTCTAGTTAAAAGTCATAGCAGAATATCCTGAGATTGCCATCATAGCAATTAAATCGCTATTGCTAGTTGCGACATCCTATCTGTGTGAATAAAATGCAAAATACACAAAAATTGTGTATTGAAATCAATACATTTTAGCTTTATTATTTAACTAATGAAGGGGTTAGCCGAAAAGTTTACTGTACTAATATTTAAATTAAATAAATAAATATAATAAACATCCCTTACAAACCATGAAGGTCCATGGGAGCCAGTGAAGTAGCGTTCACAAGTTTCATTGACCACTAACGAGCATGGGATTGTGTGGTTAGCACAATGCTCCGGGGGCCTTGCCAGATCCGTGGTTCGAACTCGCGACGCGGGTTCTTGCAGCGGTTCGGTAGTCCAGCTCGCTACAACTGAGACCACCGCGCCCCATAATAGTTAAATAATACAGCTTAAATTTATTGTTTTAACTACAAAATTTGATTGTGTATTTTGTATTTTATTGAAAGTTTTTTTTGCAGTCCTTTTCTATATTTTGTATCTGTGTGAAGCGAAATTTAATTCTGTGAGAGAAGCCAAAACAAAACAATGGAATGAACTAGGCATAGGACTTATTAAACTTATCCAAACTTTTTTAATCTTGTACCATAAACATCTCAACTATGTGTGCAAGTGTGAAGTAACTTCGAGTTAGCACTCTTCCTACTCTGTGTGCAGACTCATTGCTCTGGTCTGGACAACTTCCGATCACTCACCCTTCACCTTTAAACTCAAGTCCCAATTTAATTGACCACCACCCCCTCCGCACCCGTAACATTTCTAGAGGTCATCTGCATTGATCAGCACTGCACCAGTGTCAGTCAGACCTCTGCCCTTAGACAGTACAACAAAGTTCCTGTAGATCAGAATGTAGCCCTAACCAACACGGTGCACAAGGGTCGTGTGGAGCAACACCAGTCTAGGGATTTCTTGCTGGCGTGACCAACAATCTTAAAAGAAGAAAAAAAAGCATGTTGCGTGGAAGAGGGTGGAAGGACATTTAGGTGCATGGCTATGATCTCCATTTAGACGTCTTTGTATTCAAACTCAGCTCAAATTACAAGTAGGGGGCAGAGTCTCCAAGCTCCTTGTTCTTCTCCTTCAAGTCTGACAAGGTCTATCTTATCGTATCTTCTTTACAGAAGATTATTGCGTCCTATGTTTATCTATGATTTGTGTTTAATCCAATATTCTTATTAGAGTTTTAAGGGGATGATAATGTGTTGGCTTTCCTGGTTTCTTCTGGCAATTCACATCACGCCCAAATTCCGGACGGGAAAAAAGAAAACTTGTATGTGTTTGTTCTTGCATATGGAATTAGAATAGTGTATTTATTTTTACGTCTATCTGAGCGTTGTATTAAGTTATCTCTGTGTTGTATTACTAAATTATAATTAATCGCTTTATGTATAATTACTAATTCTCTCTTGTTTATTCTATCCTCTTGTGTTTCAAGGTTTAATGGTTTATAAATAATGGTGTTACTCTTATCAGTTTTGAATTTTCTCCAGTAATGAATCTTGTATCTCTTTTTTGAATTTTTTCTAGTTTATCAATGTTTTCTTTGTTGGATGGGTCCCATACAGAAGATGCATATTCTAATTCAGGTCTCACCAGTGTGAGGTAGCATTTTAGTTTTATATCTTTATTACATATATATATATATATATAAGTCCCTAAGGTTTTGTTAGATTTTTTAATAACTTCGTTGACATGGGGATTCCATGATAGGTCTCATTTCTTATTGCTCCTAAAGTGTTTTGCATCTTTAGTTTGGATTAGTTCTTTTCTATTAATAAAATATTTTGAATTTATTTGTTTCAATTTCTTTGTTACTCTTAGGTGTTGACACTTTCCTGCGAGGAAAGGCACACTCTAGTTAGTTTACCATTTTATTAATTCATCCAAGTCTTATTGTAAAATTTTCCTATCTTGTTCTGATGTAATTATTCCATGGATTATACAATCATGAGCAAATAGCCTAATGTTTGTTCTTGTTGAGGTGTTGTTGGGTAAAACATTTATATAAATTTAAAAAAAGTAAATGTTCTTGGACAGTTCCTCGTAGAACTCCTGAGTTAACCTTTATTGGTGTAGGTTTAGATCCATTAATTTTTACAGTTTGCTCCTTACCTAATAGGAAGTCTTGGATCCAATGATGTAAGGGACCTGAGATTCCAAAGTATTTAAGTAAAATAAGAAGGTGAACTTTGTCTAATGCTCTTGAGAAGTCTAGTAATATTGTATCTATTTGATCATTTTTGTCTAAGCCGTTTGATAGTTCATCTAATAAACCTATAAATTGAGTTTCACATGATCAGTTTTTTTCTAAATCTGTGTTAATGTGGGCATAGGGTATTTTATATGTAAAGACGGTTAATTATTCTACTATGTATTATGTGTTCTTGTAATTTACAGGTAATAGTAGTCAGCGATATAGGTCTGATAGGACCATGCAAGGTCTTTAGTAGAACAATACTAAACAGAATAAAAGATGTCTGTGATGATCTCCTGAGGGAAGAACAAGCTGGGTTCAGAAAAGGAAGATCATGCATTGACCAAATAGCAACACTCCGGATAATCATTGAGCAGTCTATTGAATGGCAATCTCCACTTTATACCACCTTTGTGGATTTTGAAAAGGCCTTTGATAGCATAAATAGAGAAACTATATGGTCAATAATGAGACACTATGGAATACCAAACAAAATAACAAATATCATCCAAAATCTGTACGAAAACTTCACTTGCCAAGTAGTACATAATGGTAGATTAACAGATGAATTCCATGTCACAACAGGAGTCAAACAAGGTTGCCTCGTTTCACCACTTCTGTTCCTTCTTGTGTTAGACTGGGTCACAAAAGAAGCATATGCAAGCTCAGGAAAAGGAATCCAGTGGAACCTAATGCAAAACCTAGAGGACCTGGAATTTGCAGATGACTTGGCCATTCTGTCCCACAGACTTCAAGACATGCAAGACAAACTCACAGCATTGAGCGAGACTGGGAAAAGAGTAGGGCTTAATATCAATATTCAAAAAACAAAATTTTTAAAAGTTAACTACCAGCAAAATGGAGACATACACGTAGCGAACTGTACCTTGGAACAAGTAAACAACTTTGTTTATCTTGGGAGTGTGGTTAGTGTAACAGGGGGAACTGATGAGGACATAGAACGAAGAATAAATCTAGCACGACAGGCATTTGCCAATCTGAAACAGGTCTGGAGATCTACATATATCTCTGTCAAAACAAAAGTAAAGATCTTTAACACCAACGTTAAAACGGTCCTACTTTATGGATCCGAAACATGGCGAACGACAGAGACAACCAAAAATAGACTCCAATCCTTTGTCAACAGATGCCTTAGAAATATTCAGAAAATAAAATGGTACGACAAGGTCGAAAACTCCAAACTGTGGGAGAGGTGTGGACAAAGGACAGTAGAACAACAAATCATGGAAAGGAAATGGAGATGGATTGGACACACCCTTCGGAAAGATAACAGCAGGGTGAGGCAGGCCTTAGATTGGAACCCCCAGGGCAAACGCCAGCGAGAAAGACCCAAGCGTACATGGAGACGGAGCATGTTAGATGAGGCTGGAAGAACTGGAAAGAGCTGGGAAGAATTGAAACGACTGGCAAGGGACCGTGCACAGTGGCGAGCTTTGACAGAGGCCCTATGTTCCACAAGGAACCAAAAGGAAAAATGATGATGATGATGATATAGGTCTGACTAACTAGAGGTAAACCCATCACAAGTTTTTTTACTTTTGTTTCTTTGTTTTTTTTTCGTTCGTGTCATTTTTCGACTTTTTTAAGTAATAACTTCAAGCACACGAATTTACTGCGCCGCCTGTATTGGTTGGTAGTTAAGGTTTTGCTGTTAAGTCACGTTTTTACAAATCTATGGAGATAAAAATGTATTTTTTAAACAATTTATGTTAAGAATTTGAGCTCTTGTCAAGAATTGTAAGAAAGAAAACTTAACATAAAATCTGGACACATAATGTAACTCCCCAAATGATTTACCAAATCTTCTATATAGATATCTGAACTGAACTGGACTGTCGCTTAACCCGACGCTGGGTCGTTGGGGCACCATTTTGAGCTGCACACTATCTCATGCCATGTGTCACGGTTCTGAGCTGCCTTCTGGGAATCGCTAAATGACAGGCCGGTCCACACTTTGATATCGTCTTCACATCTCTTACTTGGTCTGCCTCTTTTTCTTCTACCCTGGACTGTGCCTAGCAATATGGTCTTGGAGCAGTGGCGTAGCTAGGGTCATGTGCGCCCGGGGGCATGACACAAATTCTGCGCCCCTTGACGGGCCGAAAAATTCTGGGGGCTCACTGAGCCCCTAAGAAAAATTTGAAATTTTACGGTTCATATGGTTCATTTTTTAAAGCAAATGTTATTTTAATGAAATACAATAAAGACTAATAATTCTCTATACGATTATAAACAATTTATTTGAAAAAAAAACTCTACTAATTATACATGACTCGAATAGACATAATCTAAAATAAATGGATCTTCCTTGATTTGAATGTCGTCAATCTCGCTGTTAAAATTGATATTCTCAAGTGTTCTCTTTCAATGCTAAGGAGTGCAAGATCATCCAGACGATCTTGATCCATTGAAGCACGTAATTAAGACAAAATAAGGTTTACTTTGCTGAAGGACCACTCACAGCTTTTAGTTGAAACAACAATTTTAGAAGTATTTGAAGTGAAATGCGCAGATTCGGAAATACGTCATCTCCATATGAAACAATAAAATCGAGAAGATCCAAAGTAGTTTCCGGTAGAATTTCAGTCCGGGTACTGAGCATCATTTTTTAGTCTTTGATTTCTGTACACAATTCGTAGAAATTAGCAAAATCTAAGCAATTTTAACGAAGCGTATCGACTTTTGTTTCAGCAAGAAGAGATTTGACTCTAGTAAAAATCCAAATGTGTTCTTTAGGTTGTTTAAGACGTAATATCTGTATTGATATCTCCTGTTGGAGTTTATCAATTTCACTGTTCATAGCCGGTGCAATTTCTTCTTATGGAGAAAGTTCTGCATCTCTTTTTAATTCTCGAAGGCATCCTCCGATGACGTCTAATCTTCTGTCAAACTCGATTCTCCAAGTTGTGCATCTTCTTTCCCATTGTCTACCGCAACATGTCTCAAATTAACACGAATGTTGACAATTTCTTGCTCAAGCGATTCAAGATCAGATTAAGCTTCCTTGAAACTTACAGTAGGATTCTGGAACCGTTTCTGGACACTATCAATTTTATCAAGTATGATGTTCCAGAAATGTTTAAAATCTAGGAATTTAAAGTTGTATATACCTGCCAGCAAAGCTTCTGCATCACTTCTGGTGTCAGGCGTCATATTTGTATGTTCTGATAATTTTTCCAACAGCCCTGCCATGTCATCTAGTCCTTCATAAATTGCTATAACAGTTTCTGATCGTGCAATCCAACGTGTTTCAGACTCCCTCTTCATTGTGATTGGCACAACTCTTTTTTATTTTTTTCCCAACGAGTTGTTGAAAGGGAGAAAACATAAATGTATACTTTTAACTGTTCCAAAAACGTGATAACAACTGGATCATGTTTAGTTGAGTGTACTCTTGCTAAATTTTAAGCTGTGGTTGCCACATTTGATGAACAATTCTTTGTGATTTCTAGCACATTTTCGCTGTTGAAGGCCGGATACATTCCTGTTCATTACAGAAGCATTGTCATAACATCGTGATCGACAGTCGGATAGTGGTATGCTATTAGATTCCAGTTTCTCTACGATAACTATTTCAAGGCTTTTTGCGTCTTTGGAATGTATCTGTGCAAAATCTGAAAATGATTCTTTGATAGTTACTTTTTAGTTTGTAAATCCACATCCACAAATCTGATGACTCGAGAAAGCTTTTCCGGTGACCTAGATCGATTGGAGTCAAGTAAGATACCGAAGTACTTGTGTTTTCTGATTTCACTCAACAGCTGATTCCTTACAGTCGATGAAAGTAGATGGATAAATTCATTTTGGATTTCCGGTGATAAATAAGATACTGAACCTAGATTTTCTCGGGCATTTTGTTGGTGTTTTTTTTCTAACAGTTGATCCTACTGAGCAACAAGGCTTATCACAGATGAACAGGAAAGAAAGGCGGTGCCTGATGTTTCATATGAAAGGAATCCAACTTGCTTTGACAAACCGATACAAGCCCGTGAGAGGAGAGACCTTCCCTCCCCTCTCCCATTTTACTCTTTCCACATGGGGATTGGGGAAGTGCGATTTATTTTTTTAAAGAGTCACAGCCTGCAGAAAAGGGACGCGAATTAACCATTCTGTTAGCCAGTGGCTCTCAATCTTTTGAGATTCCAGGACCACTTGAAAAATATGTGTATTAGCTACGGGCCACTACTAAAAATTGTGCTACTGCCGTGCTGAAAAGTTAGATATAATTATGCTGTGTATATAGATAGCTATAAGTAGTAAACAAAACATGTTAGTTCGTAAAACTATACTAATATGCTACGATTTGCGTGCTCCTTAAACAATACTCTTTCTTTTATGACAACAAATGTCATTTATATTATTCTCATAGTCTTCTTATTTAATTCAACTTGCTAACTATAAAAAAACAACTTTAAGTCATTAACAGTAGTTTATATTTAAAAGACTGCTATATTAGTTTATTTAGTACGAACGATGTTTTTTTTTAAATTGTAAGCACTGCAGACAAACCCCTTTTACAAAGTTGCAAAGGGTACAAGAATTTTAAAAACTTTCTTAGACAGTTCGGAGTACTCCAAATTTCATTAACCCAACTTTCTGATGCAACATATTCAAATTGTTATCACTGGTCAGTTCAATTAATTGGTTTAATTACGATGTTGGTAATTTCATCTTCATTGTGTTCGAGATTAGGACTGGAAACCTACGATAAATATCAAAATAGAAGAAATAAAATTGGCCCCGCATTTATTGAATATGATAAGAAATCAAATTAATAAACAGTGGTTTATTTTCTGGTTTTTCGGTGATTTCGTACAATTTATCAAACACCTCAAAGTTACCTTGAAATAATATTCTTTTTCAAAGATCAAGCTTTTTCGTAAAAGCAGACATTTTGTCACTGAGAGTTATATAATGTATCTGCTTTCCTCGCCGAGTTGAATTAACTTTATTGAGTTTTTCAAAAAATTCAGCCAAGTAAGCCAGAACACCAACCCATTAGCCATGGTTCAAATGATCAACAAGCTTTCAGTTATTTCTACATGAAACTCTCTTACGGCATCACGTAATTAAAACAGTCAGATAACCAGCGAACTTCAGTATACATTAGTAACTGTTAATGTTCAAGATTCATATTTGAGCATAAGAAATCAAAGAGACGAGAATTTAATTGACGAGCTTGATGAAATTAAAAACCATTATGGCCAGATCAGAAATATATTTAAGTCTGCGTTAATTCTTTTACTTGCTAGTCTTTCTCGATGAATCCTACAGTGCGTAAATTTCATGCTTTGCTCAGGGACCGCCTGGCAAATCTTCGCGGACCACTAGTGGTCAGTGGACCACAGGGTGAGAACCACTGCTTTAAGCCACTCCTTTTTCTTGTCTTGGTAATTTCGGTTGCTTTTAGTGTCGTCTCTGCTAGCTCTATTAAAAGAATCGTATTGGTCTCTTACTGATCAATCCCCATCAACTCACAGTTTTTTTAATTTAAAAAAACACATCACCAATCCTACATTAGGATGTGTCATTTATTTATGAGTAGAATGGCGCCCCTTAACGCTCAATGGGGGCGCCAAAATCATGTTTACCAACTGTTTTGTAATAAAGATATTTTCGGAGCTCCAATATTCAATCTTGCAAACGTATTTGGGATACATTAGTTTACATAAAAATGAAATAAAATAATGAGTTTTAATACTCATTTTGGCGCCCCCTAACGTGGCGCCCGGGGACATTCGCCCCCCCTGCCCCCTCGCTACGCCACTGTCTTGGAGAGATCTCTATATTACTAAAAATTATTTTATTTTAATCTAAGACGTTCGCTTGGTCTTGAGACAACTACATTTAGACCACAAGGCAAGCAGTGCTTCAATTTGGTCAGCGCTGAAGAATTAGCATGGCATACTTTAAAGAATAAATGTGTGTGTTTGTAACAAGGTTTGAGTTCTCGCCTTTCATACGGTAGATAGGTGAAAAGTTAATTTATAACATCTGAAAATTATGCTCAAACCAAAGAAAATAAATGTCGACCATGATCACGTTTGCCTAATTTTTGCCCCCTAGCTTATCAGGAAGGATGGTTCACTCTAGGGATGTACGGATTTAAATTTTTGGAATCCGACAGGAGCTGGATTTCTCCAGATTTATTTATGAAGTGAAATCCAACCGGAGTCGTGGACCAAGAAACAAGGGCTGTTATATATATATATATATATATATACGAGCAAAATACCCGTGCTACGCTACGGGGTAGGCACAATAAGAATAACTTTATTTAGTTTTGGGTCTCAAATTCTCCTTAAAAATGAATGTAAACGCATCTGGAAATTAGGGTAGTGATAAATCAAACCTCTTCTTAATAAAAACAAAGATAAGTGTGTCGAGAAAAATAAAAATATTATTAATTTAAATATTACCCATCAATTTTGGTATTTCTAATTTAATATAGCATCATCATTATCATCCGTGTCTCTACAGCCCATGTAGGGCCCTGGCTTGCTCTACCACATCCTTCCAGCTACAGCACATGTAGGGCCCTGGCCTGCTCAACCACATCCTTCCATTCAGATCAATTGATGGCTTTCTTTCACCATGCTCGAACCCCTTTATTAACGCATGCTATATATTCTACGTGAATAACAAATGTCGTTAACAGTTTAAAAAATTTAACGGGCAAGGCTCACTTTCTTTTCACGTGAATCAAAACATGAAAACAATATCTTTCCACATGATTCCTTTGGTTCTTAGAAATTGCTCGCTAAACACCCATTTCATTTATAGTCTAAGCATGAAATTCGTTCAAGACGAATAGGATATTTTTAGCCAGATATTATTTGTGAATATTGTGGCTTGGGGAGAGTGGAAAATATGGTTTATTTGTTTTCAAGGCTCATGTTCCTTTAACGTGAATAAAAACATAAGAACAATGCTGCTTTTTAAGAAAATGGTGAGAAATTGATCTCCTTATAAATTTTATGTCAATCATTATATATTCCCGCACATTTTTTCTAATAGTAACAATTCACTTTATATCAATCTTTATT
>MUZC01004492.1:4497-23030 GCA_002072015.1 Radix auricularia | reverse complement strand
ATTTTATCGATTAAAATTATTTTAATCGATAAATAATAATATAAAAAAGCAATTAAAATAAATGAAAATGTTATAATTTTTTTTTCGATTTATAAATAAATAATTATTTATTAATAATTAATAATACTTTGTTTTGTTTTTTTTTACGTACAAACTTCTCCATCTAAAGGAAACATGACAAACGTGAAAACTTTAAGTAACCTGTTTTATAAGGACAATGATATAAAAAACACATTGTTGTTAAATAATTAACAATAACAAAATTTAAATTCATTGACATTATATTGAACTTTTTATATTTAAATTTATCTCTTACAATATTATAGTTTTATAATTAAATTAAATACATAGCTATAGGCTTTTTAAAAAATGCCATAAAAGGTTACAAAATGTGAAGGAAGACAACATAGTGAAAAAAGTGATTATGAGGTCTTGGAAAAAAATCATGACTTTTGAACCACTTGGGATAAAAAGATGATCTTTATGTTTTTGTTTATCATCAAACAAATTCTATAAAGCTGTATTACTTTTATAATTTAAAATTAATTTGAAATTTTCATCCAAGTGCCTAGACTTTAATACGTTATTGAACTTATTTTTATTGCTATGTCCTAAAAATAACTCAATGAAAAAAAAATCCATTGCCTGTTTTTATTACTTCCCTTGAAATTTTCAGTTTAATGACGTCATACATCTTTATTTTAAGCTTTAACAAAATTATCGATTAATTAATCGATAATTTTTCAAAAGTTAACGATTAAATTTATTTTAATCGATAACAGCCCTAATATATATATATATATAAAATGGATTTTACCGGATTTATTAAGTAAAATTCTTCTAAGCATGTGTGGATTCCGGATTTGCCGGAGCCGGAGCCGAAATCTGTTACACCTCTAGTTCACTTAGCCCACGAAACTCCTCGATGACACCTGCTCAGGTCGGAGACGTAATGAAGGTGTGGCAACATAATGGGTGACCCCCATGTCTCGAACAACCAGGTGTCAGGCCCCACCCCTCACACACTCTATACACATTATTGACATGGTCCAAACCATTGTTGGTGACCCCATGTTTCTTTTAGCCAAACAGTAATAACGTGTATTGGGTAAGAAGACATGCCTCTACAGACATATTGATCTGATGACGGTCATATTAGACCACCGTACCACGCTATGACGTCATTGTTGTGCAGCCAGGGTGAGAGATGGTAAGAAAAAGAAAATAAGTTAATGATAAATTTTCTGTGCAGTACAAGACGTTAATGGGATCCACACACGTGGTCAGGGATGGTATGAAAAAGCACGAGGCTTGCACGAGGGCGGAGAAAAACGCCTGCCGTGGTATCGCCTCACAGGTTAATCATGTTATGTAGCACGTGTTGAAATAGGAAGTTACGACATTATCTCTAGTAAAACTTGTAAAGTACGATTGAGACAATAAGCGTTTGGTTGTGTTTTTTTATTGTTTTTGAAAACATTCTTTTAGTGCGTAGACCAGAGGGATAAGCATAGGCAGAGGCGTCGCAAGAGTTGGTGTCACCCGGGGCGGTAGCTCATGGTGTCATCCCCTCACGACTTAACTCATAGAACTCCTCCTAGTTTTCCAGTGCCAAATAACGCGAATATACACAATTTTACATTAGGTGTCACCCCTTGTGATGGTGTCACCCGGGGCGGCCCGCCCCTACCGCACTCCCTTGTGACGCCAATGGTCTTAGGACATGGGCAGTAAGCTGTAAAAAAAAAAACAGTAGAGGAAAAGTGGGGTTGGGGGAGGATGGCGAGGAAGAGACCAGGAAGAAAGGATGATGTCAGATGGAGTGGATGACGAAATAAATTCAATGGGTCATGAAAGCTCAGTTAGGATGAGAAGAGTTAAGTCGGGATGGGGCATTCACAGGGGAGAGGGGAGAAAATTATGTAGGGAAGGGGAGACTGGTCAGCACGCTGGGGGAGGGGTGTGATGGAAGAAAGAGGAAATCGGGAAAGGGTGTTAGCAGAATAGAGAAATCAAGCGGTAGACTCAAATTCAGGTCCTAAATATGAGGGAGAGACAGCCAGGTATGATGAAGAGACGAAAAGAATGGGGGAGGGGGGATTAAGGCGACAAATAAGAAAAGTGGTTTTTGGGGGAGGAGTACGACCGAGACGAGATGGAGCAGGAAGCAGAGACAAGAAGAAATAGATGACGACACATTAAATATTGTTTGGCAATTTAGTATTGTTTACTTTTCCTCAATGAAATTAAAAAGGTAAATCGAGTTTTCCCCAATGACAACATAATTGTTATAATAAAGAAAGTAACATTAATTCTATATATTTATTTTCCATGTTTCGCAGTAAACAAAGGTATTTCTTATTTACAATTTAATATACACGTATTAGTAATTCACATAAACGTTTTTATTATTGTCAAGTCAGCACCTTTTCAATATCTATTATGACTTGTCAGTTTTTGCGCCCACTGATCCATACATTATTACTTCCACATTATCAAAAATATGTAAACGAAAAACTGTAACTATTTACAAATATGAGAAACAAAGAACTATTTATATTTCATGAAACCTTTGAAGTGCAGTTTTATCACAGGGCAAAAGAAAATATTAAAGTATCAACAGTTAATCGTATATACAATTTAATATACACATTTTAGGAATTCAAATAAACGTTTTCATTATTGTCAGGTCACCACCCATTCCAATTATATATTAAAAGCAAAATTTTTAAATTCAAAATTAGTCTAAGACGCATTAAACCATTAGATCTACATGTAAATAACAATCAAACAAATAATATTGTGGGGAAGGTCCGATTTTTAAATATATTATTATTTAAACATAATAAACTTGCAATCTCGAAGTTTATAAAAGAAAAATAAATGCTGAACTGAAATCATAAGGTGACACATTTCATTTGCAGTTTAAAAAAATATGGCTTTGTAGTTCAAAACCCATCGAAACTTGACATCCAAACACCAAATAATTGTAAATTTCATAGACCGAAAAACGTATGCTATACATCGATAGAGAAATTTAAATTCAAACTTGTACGATAATACTGACATGCGCGAATACACAAAACGGACATTTAATGCCAAAATAATAATAATAACAAGAATAAGTATAATCACATCGAATAAGCCACGGCTTTTTTTCGTTCTACTTACATAAGCTCAAATAATGACGTCACGTCACAATATTTTATGGCGAGAAAAACTCTGTTAAAAGCGAAGCTAAATTTAAAATAATAATTTACTGCAATATTTTATTATTTTTTGAAATCTGGAGTTTACTCGCATAGCGTCACGAACGGGAGGGAAGGACGTGACGGACAGACGGGACATACATGGCAAATTATGTATATTGATTTGATGATATACGTCCCGCAGCGTAGCTTTCAATGCAGGCTTGCTCTTAGTGCAAAGAATTGGAAAGGGGAGGAAGAACGGAAACTAACAGCAGCCCGAAGAAATGAACACAACGTTCGCGAACTTTGGGGGGGGGGGGTCGCAGACGCCTTTTTGGGTCTTGAGACATGCGCACTGCGGTTGCTGTTACATGCCCCCCTCCGCCCACCTTACACTACCATCGCTTGCCAACTATCAACTGTGATTGGTCAACACTATCAAGGTTCATTAGTCATGCTTATTTTCATGCGTCGTGTGATAGTCCGGGTGAATTATCTCTCTAAAATAAATGTCTTTGACTTGACGAAGTGATACAGAGGGTGACTTGTTTGTTCTTGAGTATTTGTTTAAATTTGAGAACCTCTGATCTCACTGAACGGGCTGAGTAACACTGCCATAGAGCTTAATCATTGGGTGTTTCAATAGGAAACTATGGCTTTTCAAAAACTGACTTTGATTAAAAGTAGATCCACAATCAATGGAGCGACGGAGTTCTTACGTTATTCGTCTGGCTGAAAGGCATGACTGTTACCAGATGGTCATCGGCTCACTGAGGTCAAGGTGTTTCAAGTTGGATGTGTGCGCGAGTGTGTGAGTGTGTGTGTGTTTGTGTTTGTGTGATGGGTGTAACCAATGAAAATAACGCAAACGATGTTAAATCAGACAAGTGTTAAACAAACAAACAAACAACGGATCAGGTGTTCCGATTACATGTGTTATATATCATTTCATGGCCATGTTCTACTAGCAGTTAATGACCTGAAGTTTGTTTAGTTAAGACCTTATTTTATCAATTTTATGTCCCTAGTCCATGAATGTTTAATTCCATGGAATGTGCTGTATCGTATTTCATGTCTTCATTCAGTTGACTTGTTACACAATTGAAATGTTTTGTATTTTCAAAATTTCTATATTTTAAGTTATGTCTCTGAATTAAGTGGGTTGAATTACTATAGGTTTGTCATGATATAGCGTAAATCTTTTAATAGAATTTTTGCGGTCTTTTGGGAGTGGGACTATTATCATAATAATGTATTGAAAGATACGAGTCAATATGTAAAAGTAGGATTATTGAGAATGATGTCTCTTGATAGATATCTGTTTATTCTTCTTTAATTTAAGACAGCTAATTGGACTTGAGCTAGAAAATACAGTTTCGTAATTTTACTATGCTAACAAATTTTGAAAACGTATTTATTTGACTGTAATTATGCTTCCACACATTGTACCGCTTAATGTAATCTAAAATTAGAACAGTACTCAATGATTTCTGACGTTTTCCGGCTTTACAAATGACAAGCCCTTTTGTGTTTACTATTTGTTATGTCTCTGAAGTATGTGGCTTTGTAATATGTTACTGTTCCTATTTCATTCACGTTTCGTTTTCTGACGACTGAACCAAGATGATAGGAATTCGTGGTCAATAAAATTGGAAACTTTCTTCATTTTGTTTTCAATCATCTACTATTGAATATATTTTCATTCATTTAAATTCGTTGATGTATATTTTCTTTTTTTAAACAACAACAACAAATTAAAAAATACATCCAATTACATTGAAACAAAAATATTTAATTAACCATAACCTTATACACGCTTCATAGAAAGTCGTAGCTTACAACATTAGTATTAAACGCAGATAGGAACAGACATAATATACATTCACCAAGTCGTGTTCAATAACGACATTGGCCTCGCTTATTAGAAACTACATGTCATCATAGTTAGTTAGTAACATTGTCTTGGTTTTAGCCGATCGTTTCTTTTACTTCTACTTCGATCAATTCTGTATTGTCAAATATTGATGATCTTGATTTATGGGTCAATGTACATCATAACTTCTGGAGTTGGGTTGATGTACACCATACCTTTTGGAGTTGGGTTGATGTACACCATAACTTCTGGAGTTGGGTTGATGTACACAAAATTCTGGAGTTGGGTTGATTTACTCGATAATTTCTGGAGTTGGGTTGATTTACACGATAACGATAACCTATGGAGTTGGGTTGATGTACATCATAACGTCTGGAGTTGGATTGATGTACACCATAACTTCTGGAGTTGGATTGATGTACACCATAACTTCTGGAGTTTGGTTGATGTACACCATAACTTCTGGAGTTGGATTGATGTACTCCATAACTTCTGGAGTTGGGTTGATGTACTCCATAACTTCTGGAGTTGGGTTGATGTACTCCATAACTTCTGGAGTTGGGTTGATGTAATCCATAACTTCTGGAGTTGGGTTGATGTACACAAAATTCTGGAGTTGGGTTGATTTACTCGATAATTTCTGGAGTTGGGTTGATTTACACGATAACGATAACCTATGGAGTTGGGTTGATGTACATCATAACTTCCGGAGTTGGGTTGATGTACACCATAACTTCTGTAGTTGGGTTGATGTACACAATAAATTCTGGAGTTGGGTTGATTTACTCGATAATTTCTGGAGTTGGGTTGATTTACACGATAACGATAACTTATGGAGTTGGGTTAATGTACACCATAACTTATGGAGTTTGGTTGATGTACACCATAACTTCTGGAGTTGGGTTGATGTGCACAATAACTTCTGGAGTTGGATTGATTTATACGATAACGATAACTTATGGAATGGGTTGATGTACACCATACCTTATGGAGTTGGGTTGATGTACACCATAACTTCTGGAGTTGGGTTGATGTACACCATAACTTCTGGAGTTGGGTTGATTTACTCGATAATTTCTGGAGTTGGGTTGATTTACACGATAACGATAACTTATGGAGTTGGGTTGATGTACACCATAAATTCTGGAGTTGGGTTGATGTACACCATAACTTATGGAGTTGGGTTGATGTCCACCTAAACTTCTGGAGTTTGGTTGATGTACAACATAACTTATGGAGATGGGTTTATGACTTTTCTTCTATGGGATGAAGTGATATCCTAAAAGTTTCACGTGTTTCCAGCTCTGTCAGATCCATGTATCTTTATCAGTGTACGTCTCTCTGATTTAGTTGCCCTATACCCCAAGGCCCCACTTCTAGCAAAATGTAGACCAAGGTTATAATGTCCCCCGTCTAGCCTCAGATTATAACATAATATTGATTTTGTTTTCTTATTGTCTCCCTTCTGTGCCATGTACAGCCGAGTGGTGATCCATCTTCTGTCTTGTCTAGACACAATATTAACATTTAAATACTTGTACCAGATTCTACTAGCACGACTGTATACACGGACTATCACGAGTGAAACCAGATGACGGCTCTAAAAGTCACCAACAGGTATCGGCTCTTATCTTTTTGTAAACTAAGTCTAGAAGATTATTGCTTCCTATGATTTTCTACAGTTTTTTGTTCAATCTTTCCTTCTTTTCAGAACTTTAAACTTTAAATGTTAATAGTATTTTCAAATAAATTAAACAACCGAACCTCGAAAAGCTAATTTGTCACTCTTGAAAAACTTCGAATATTCTCCAATAATGAATCTTGCTTCTCTTTTACTATTTTTTTTAGATCCGTCGCTTACATACATCAGTGCTTCTCAAACTTTTTTAGTATGTCGGGCCGGCAGGAATTTTTCCATTACACCAGGGACCGGTGCACTATTTTCCCTGTACAGATCTTGTAGTGTCATGGCCTAAAGCCCTAAAATACTTTGCATGAATTGGTCAGTTTTATGCTACCGGTCATCCAACAATTTTGAAAAGAATAGTAACTTGTCTTCCCTGGTCTTTTAGTCGTGGGCCGTAACTACTTTACTTTACACAATTTTCTTCATCGTCAACGACTTGAACTATGAACTGTTTTCTAAAAAAGGTTGCCGGACAATAAAAGGTGTTAAATGTTGGGGCTTATTTTTGTAGCAATGATGACAAATATTATATTAATGGTAATTGATCATCTCTATAATTATGTGAGTATCAACGTACAATTTATATTTTAATTTTTTTTTTCTACGTTCAAGCTTCAAATCTCATTAAACATTAAAATTGAAAAAAAAAACAGCAAATGATATATTTGGCATCAGTCCTTCTTCAATGAACGATGGCGTTGACTCCAGCTCCTCTTACCCCCACCTTTCTCCAGTCTCTTCTTTCCTCACTCCTTGCTGTGTGGCTGGGTTCCGCGGCTGGAGTGCTCTCATGCACCCTACACCAAAATATTGGATTCGGTCTTAAGCGATTGGTACGAAAAGCATTGCATTTCATTTTCATTGTATCCCTAAATATAGGGATCGCAGTTTCCCTTAGGAAAACTTGAGTTTATATATTTGAAAAGTCTGTGCTTGCAGAAGCAACTCCTCCTGAACCAAATCAGTTAGAGAGTTTGGGTCTTTTGCAAATACGTTAAGGAGGTCCCAATGATGTGCATGGGCCTAAAAGATACCGAAAACATTTACTGGATTTCCTGGGGGGAAAAAACACGAAAAATATCATTACTTTGTCAATTTCTCGCATCCATAACAGCAATCTGGTTGAAACAAATGCCAAATGGTAGCGAATAATATTTAGAACAATTATGGAGAAATAATTTTTTTAAAATCACTTTTTGTTCGACTCCCATAATTTTAGAAGCAATTTATAGATAGCGACCTTTTTGTTTGCTTTTAGAGTTACTGATTTGTATTGACATTATAATGTAATCTAGAATGAATTCCCTTTAATATATAAATCGGAAACTCTTAGTTTGAATTGCGTTTAAATACTCATTCAAGTTTTTGTTACTTGTTTTTTTTTAATACTATAAATCCTTTATGTATGAGACATAGAATCTGACTACAATGTTTAGATTTTTGGATTGACGTGCGATGCGTATTATATTGATTGTTCTTTTAAATATGTCTCGTAAAATCTATAGGATTTATAGTAAAAAAACAACTTTGTTTTTTAAAAGTTATAAAAATTGTTTGTTCTCTGACCAAGGCATTTTGCCGACACGTTAGTTGTTTGCATACGTCCTGTGAACTTCATGCATACTCCGTTTATATAGCAAAATTCCTCGTGGAACTCCTGAGTTTACTATTCAATGTGCAGATAAACGCTGCTTGTCAGCAACAGAATTCTAGAGTTTAGCACTACATATTAACTACAGAATTCTAGATCTCAAATCTACATATCATCTACATATCTTTTGATGACATTTCTACTCACTAACTGCATAACTCTAGATCTTAGCTCGACTTACTAACTACAGAAATCTAGATCTTAGCTCTACCTACTAACTACAGAACCTTAGATCTTAGCTCTACTTAATATCTACAGAACTCTAGATCTTAGCTCGACTTACTAACTACAAAACTGTAGTTCTTAGCTCTACTTAATATCTACAGAACTCTAGATCTTAGCTCGACTTACTAACTAGAGAACTCTAGATTTCAGTTCTGCTTTCTTACTACAGAACTTAGATTATTGCTCTACTTACTAACTACAGAACTCTAGATCTTAGCTCTACTTATCATCTTTATATCTTTAATGCCAGCTCTACTTACCATCTACATAACACTTTGATGTAAGCTGTTAATAGCCTATCTTGATGCTGCGTGACAATTCTTCTCTCCTTATTTAACTGCTGCATTGTAAAGACCAGCTGTTAAAACCGGTGATTTATGTTCATTTATTCATTTTTAACTTTAAGCGAAAATCAGATACGATGTTTGTTTTTTTTACTTCAATAAACGTTCATCACGTCTTTGCATCGAGTTCTTCTTTCCATCTCGATTAGGAAGTAAGATAAAACAAAAACACAGCAAAATCTTATTCCGCTCGACTCCAGCTTTGACGTCAGTCACCTAAAAAAATACATTAGAGCCATGCACAGCACTCAGATTTCCGTTAAAGGGCTCTCTGTTATTACCGTGAAACTGTCCACTCCAGCACCTCCCACATTCGGCATGTGTCCACCCTGTTGCAAGGTTCACTTATAGGCAAAAGTTCACTTTTTTTTCTCGATGCGTCGCTTATGTTTTCAAAGTTTGCACATAATAAACAAAATATTTAATATAAATGATGATTTGAGGACTTGTTTAGCGCTGTAGGCCAGCAAGTAGCTGGGCTCCTATCTTCTCTATTTCAGAAGATTATTGCGTCTTATGTTTTCCATGGTTCATGTCTAGAATTGCATGTTTATAAGAGTTTTAACTATTGATAGAGTGTTGGATATCCTGGTTTTATCAGGAAAACCATTACATTCCAGAATTCTAGACGTAAAATCGAGAAAACAAAATTCTTGAATATGAAAAAATTCAAGTGTTTTTATAACTTTTTTTTTGTATTAGATTATCTCTGTGTTGTATTTCCAAGCTAGAAGTAATAGCCTTATGCATTATTACTTCTTTGCTCTTTGTTCTTCTATCCTCTAATGTTTCTAGGTTTATTGATTTTACCTATGGTGTTACTCTGGTCAAATTCTGGAAATTCTCCAGTAATAAATCTTTAATTTATTTTTTGAATTAGTTCCCTTCACACAGCGCTTCACAGAAATAATAGTTACACTTATATTTATAAATGCATTCAATTTAAAACATTGATATCATAATTATAAAAAAAAACAAATAATGACATGATGTTGCACATAATCTACTTTTATCACTCAGAGCAATTTTTGATTGTTAATTTTGAAAGTTACGTTTGAAGAGATTTGTTTTAGTGCAGTCTTGAAATCCTTAATATGAAGTAGGAACAACGGATAAGTGGTAAATTCATTACTTAGGGGGCAAAAAAGAGAAAGAACTTTCGCAAAAAAAATTTTTAGAGTGTGTCTTAGAAACAGAGAAATTACGCCATGTGTCTGCAGAAGTGAAAAGCTGAAGAATTGGTGACTAGACAGAAAGTTCAGTAAGATAGGAAAGACATGATTCAGAAAAGAGATTGTGGTAGAGAACAGAGACATTTCATTTACTGGGATCTTTTAATCCAAAATATAATTCTTAAGTACTTTCTTTTGCATATTTATGGTTGACTACTAAAAACAATTATTTCAAACAAAATTAATGCATCGCTTTAATTATTTGTTTCCGGTACTTTTGTCATAAGTACACACATGTGAAAAATGTAATATCTGTTTCGTTTTGAGTTTCATTGACGAACATATATATTTCTTTTTGTACCACTTAATACCGTATGAACCTTTAGACATCACTGTGTAACACTAAGTACAGCCATGTACCACTGGTTACCACTATCAGGAAACACTATACACCGTCATGTCGCTGATGCACCACATCACTCTATAACATAATGTACCAGATGTTTACCACATATGTAACATCTATGTTAGTGGTCCAAAATGTTTCATTCACCGCTATGTCCCTCCATGTTGCGTTATGTGGGGCATGCAAACAATGATTACACTTTAAGGGTTGCGGAATACTCCAGAGGTTTCCGTTAGCTGGGTTTGTGCGTAAGAGCTGTTAATGATTAGAAGTAGGCTAAATACGTTGTTTACAAGGAACTGCTCGTTTGCTCATTTGTCTCACCGACCAAAGAGTCATGAAAACAAAGCTGTGATTCCTTTATTGTTTGCATGTTAAGAAAACACAACTGCATTAATCTGATTATTTTATTTCTTAAACGCATGCTGTTATTACCTGATGAGCTAACCGGATGGTTAACTGCTGGTTGAATAGATATGACTCAACCATCATCGTCAACCTTTTTATCTACACCAATACACTCAATTATTGACTATGAAGTCAAAGTCCTACAACCCGTCTATTCTTTCAATTCTTTTCATCTCAGATTCTCCGAGTAATTTCCCTTGCCTTAAAGTGACTGACTTGACAAATTGTCCGAGAAGATAAATCAGGGAACAAAGTCCACGGCACGGCCCTCCTTCGACCTCGGAGCTCAGTGCTTTTCATTCAAAGGTCCAGATGAAGGGTCAATAATAACGATCGACCTGACCGTTGGGGGGACATTTCTCATCTTTTATAGCCTTGCTCCTGGCACTGGCGCTACAACCTTCGGGCATGAGGTAATCATGGCGTTGTGATAGTTGATTGGCTGCATGGAGAGGGGCGAGGGAGGGGGGAAGACAGACAGAGGGAGAGATGGTTGAAGTCTGATTATTTTTAAAGGGAAGGACATCACGGTTGTTTTACAGACACTTCTTGTGCCAGTCAATTGAAAGGTCAAGGATGTACTACTGGCCCAGACAGTGATAATTATAGGATAAAAGAAAAATTGCCAATTAAAATTCAATATATAATGGTGACCTGTTTTCTTTTAAAGGGAAGGAGGGCCAAATTACAGCACCACTCCTCCCCCACCCCAGAACTCCATCATCATCATTGCCGGTCGTCCCATCTGGGGGATAGGCCACGAACAAAGACCCTCCAGGCATCCCGGTCCTGTGCCAATCTCTCTAGCTGTCCCCAGCTGTGCCCACTCTTTTTGGAGTATACCTAGGATGGCTAGTTTGTATCGTCGCATTTCTACAGCAACTTGGGCAGTTTTACCAACTTCGAACATGGTCCTTACGTTCCAAGTTCCTAAGCTGGTGGTGGTCCTAGTGGAGAGGATGGTTATCTGCCGAGTGGTTTCCGATTGGCTTTGGCGACCCAGCTTCATGAGTTCTCTGTTATTTTTATCTTCGCTCGTGTTTTTGTAGCAATGCTTTTTTTAACGGGAAGGGTTGCTAGCCCTTCGCACAACCCTCCTCCTCTCTCACCAGGGCTTGGGACCGGCTACGACGGAGCTCCACGACTCCATGACTTTTCCGCAAATCTCTTTCTCAGCACGCCATTTTAAAAGGTGACAGTAAGCCGTTGATTGAAGTTTGTACCAAGGTGACGGACACACAAGAGACATGCTACTACACTGTCTTGGAGGCCTGATCAGGAATTCATCGAAAATTCAATAATTCAATAATTTTAACGTCCAGCAAGTGAATGACAGCTTCTGAATATATTTAGTCAACGCACAGAAGCCGTGAATCATATTTACCATTAGCTTCGTATATTTAAAAAAGAATAGCCGACGAACACAATTCTCTCTTTAGAAAAATATGTCGCTCGCAAATCTTTGAGCCGTCATCAATAGATCGTGTTAGTCTTGAACAGACTTCAGAATTTTTGTGGACAAAATTTTGCGTTTTACAGTTTGCTGTTTGTTTGCTTTTTGCTTTTTTTTTTTTTATTTTTAAATGTACCTCATTTCATATTTTCCATCACTCAAACTGTTTATGTCATTGTTTCAACTTTGACTAGAAATGAAAGCTTGTCTCTTGTGGTCAATGTATATTTAGAGAATGCGTATGCTACTCAAGGAAGCTGGGCTGGACATTAGAAAATTAAATGAGCTCTTGAGCTGTGTATGCAAGCAGTGATGGCGACCTTGCCCAACTGTGAGATGCTGGACAATTCACAAAGACTTGTATGGAAAAACGTTTGGTTTTACGACATCATATTTCATATAATTTCTATGTTTAACATGCATGAAGTAGATGTATGAGGCAATGTCCTTGTTTTACATGCATAAAGTAGATGTATGAACCAAAGTCCCTTTTTACATGCATGAAGTAGATGTATGAGGCAATGTCCTTGTTTTAAATGCATGAAGTAGATGTATGAGGCAATGTCCTTGTTTTACATGCATAAAGTAGATGTATGAACCAAAGTCCTTTTTTACATGCATGGAGTAGATGTATGAGGTAATGTCCTTGTTTTACATGCTTGAAGTAGATGTATGAGGCAATGTCCTAGCTTAACTTGCAGGAAGTACATGTATGAGCCAATGTACTTGTTTTACTTGCATGAAGTATGTGTGTGAGCTTAAGACTTGTCAAAGCAAAGTGGCTTTAGTTTGAGTGGCAAAGTGTATACCATCCTTAGTCTATCTCGTCTCTCACTAATTTTCAGGCAGGCTTGTCATCTCAATTACAATGATGGTTAATTTTTTTTTCAACTCGAAGTGACGAACGAAATACTAGATGGACGATATAGTAGTGGATACCGGCTGCTTTAAAACATTGATAAATAAATACTGTGTGACACGAGATTTCTTTTGAACTAAAGGAAAACTTTTTTAAAAGTTGGATTTTTAAGAAATATCCTGTGCGTGCGGGCGTGAGTTTGTGCATGCGTGCGTGCATGCGCGTGTGTGTGTGAGAGAGAGGGAGAGAGAGAATTGCCTAATGAGATGAAAATATGAACCAAGCAAAATAAATAATTGAAACGGAGAAACATAAGTAGTTCTATAATTAAATGATTCTGAGCAATTAACTGTGCTCTTAATTGCCTGGTGGATTTTACAGACGCAGACGGTCTAGTCTAGTAATATTTGCTCTCTGATCTGATAATCTTTTATACTGGCGTGGAGTGGATACTGTTGAATTCTGCTTGTCTGGGAAGTAAGTTAGTAAGTAAAACAATCTTTATTACCACTCTAAGAACGGGGAAGACGTGACTATTGGACAATTCACTGGACCAATTCAGTTAGATCAATTGACGCTTGATTCTCCCAATGCTAGTCACACAGTTACCCCGACAAATTGTATTAACAGAGGGTAAGTCGGACAAAATACTAAGAACCCCTAAACCCTGGTGGCTTCTTTTGAGGTCGAGTTTGAGGGGTCCACCTACATGTTTGTCCGCCAAAGTGTTTCCACGTGACGAGATTTGGATGAACCTAATCAAAATATCGTGCACGTGAATATAGCGCGGCAGAGAAAGTTAGGAGCTTCTTTCCATCACTGAAAGCAACTAATAGGTTACTCTGGACTAATTACCTCAGTCACATGAAAGTATTAGGTCAGCCTGAACTTATTCTCTCAATCACTAGAAAGAATTACAATAGTCTAAACTTTTTTCTTTCAATCACTAGAAAGAATTACATTAGTCTGGGCTTATTCACTCAATTACTATAAAGAATTACATTAGTCTGGACTTATTCTCTAAATCACTAGAAAGAATTACATTAGTCTGAATTTATTCTCTCAATCATGCGTATAAATAGTAAAAAAAATACATTACACTAACTAATTGTGTAAGAAAACAATAAAATTAAGCTTTATTTATGAACTAATACAAATAATAGTAGAATATATTCTGTGTCCTTGTTTGTTTTTGTTTTTCTTTTCTTTTCATTTTTTATCACATAGACTCCAATATGTTTTAAGATATATGTAAGTAATTATTTATGTTATTGTACTTTTTTCTCACGAAGGCATGAGCCGAAACGTTTACTATTATTTGTATTGGTTCATAAATAAAGCCTAATTTGATTGTTTTCTTACACAAATAGTTTGTGTAATTTGTTGTTGTTTTTATTAAAAAGCTCTATGCAGTCCCATTCTGTATGGTATAAATAGTAAATTTTAAAAAAAGGTTGCTGTTTTGTTACGTCCTGTCAGGCTAACTCATTCCCTGTTTATATGTTTTCAATCTTCAATCACGAGAAAGAATTAGGTTAGTCTGGACCTATTCTCTAAATCACCTTAGAACGAATTAGATTAGTCTGCATGGACTTATTCTCTCAAACACTTTAGAAAGAATTAGGTTTGTCTGGAATTATTCTCTCAAATAACTAGAAAGAATTAGGTTAGTCTCGATTTAATTCTCTCAATTACTAGAAAGAATAAGGTTAGTCTAGACTTTTTCTCTCAATCACTTGGTTGAGTGGTAGCGCGCTCGACTGGCGTACCGATGGTCGCGAGTTCGAATCCACGCGAAGGTGAGGATTTGTTCCTGTGGCCTGAGGAGTCCCCGAGTCACCCAGCTCTGAATGGGTACCTAACTAGACAATTGTTAGTCGGCTGGGTAATGGTGGAACCCTTATAACCGTGGCCTGTGACCACTGCATCACTTGCCAACAGATCATCTCTCATGGTCTGTGGACGCAGTTATCTTCTGCATAGAAGGAGCGTCTGTATATCTAAGATAAGATCCCTTTAGAAAGAATTAGGTTAGTCTGGACTCATTATTTCAAGGACTAGAAAGAACTAGGTTTTCTACGGAATTAATTAATCGCTGGGATCAACTAAGACTGTATGAGGCGCATTCTTTCTATTCTTTAAGAGACTTGTGTCCTTGGTATGAACATATTTTCGTACTACCATTATTTTCCCAACTCTACTTCAAGTTAGGCTAGCGTTCCTGATAGCATTCCTGAAAGTTTGAAAATATGAATATATCATTTATGAAAACCTGATAGTGTTACTACGATTTCTTGAACACAAGATTGGCTCACGTGTACGAATCGCAACGTAATTTATGCGATTCTTTGCAAGAGTTGCAATAAAATGTATGTGGCTGAGACAGTTCATCGTCTTGGAGATCGGTTTAGAGTTTAGAGAATACCTGTATGTCATAAATAAACAGCCTCTGTGTCCTGTGTAGAAACACGGCGGAGATCTCAGATATTTCTGTGACTGGTATATCTATACAGAGCAATACCAATGCTAGGATCTACACGGAAAATAGATGTATAAAATGATTTGTTACGTTGGCTCCGAATGGATTAAACGAAATTTAACGTTTTATCAAACTGTAGAATTTTTTTCCCGTTGTGATTTTCGCACCGTCACTCTACAATGGGGCCGTCCGTAAATGTCGTCACGTATCTAGTTGGTGGAAGGAAGTTGATAATTTGTGACAAAGTATGAAAGTATGACGAGGGGGTGTTTAAAAATGTGACGTCACATTTAACACGCATTTTTTTAAAATAAAAAAATCTCCACTTAAGTATTTTATTGTTTACAATTTATTTCATGACGTTTTACACGGCTTCACGCGTGTTTTGTTATTAGAGTGCAGCCTCACGCTAAATATATTATACTAAACTTAAATTACGAAAAAAAGATTTGAAATATAGTCATTTTCAAAAAGAAAATAACGCTTTGGGAGGGGGGGGGCATCAACGATTTTTGACATTATATGGTGGAGGGGTCTACTTTTTTGTTACGACCAGTGACAAAAGGGGAAGCGGTGTAAAAAAAAATCGGCCAAAATCGCATGACGTCATTTATGGACGGCCCCTACACTTTTAAGATGGAAAGTTCAGCTAGAATTTTTTTTAAAGCCTACATAAAAACAGTGCAATCAGTAACTTCCTGTTTCTGCGAACGCAATGAGATTATCATTAGCGTTTAGTTTGGGTAGGCAACCGATTTTTTTTTCCATGTCAGGCAAGTTTAAATGAAGGAAATATGGACCCAATCAGCGTGTAGGTTTTCTGCTTCCGCCAATCAAAGTTTTCCTATGTTTTGATTACGGGGCAAGTCTAGTTAACAAGGAAGTCCTAAATGAACTGATGGCAGAGCGAATAAAAGGAATGGGAACTTAAACTGGGGTGGGGTGTAGGGAAGGGGGTGGATTTGTTTTAAAGTTTTGTTGCAAAATACAGTTTACAACCTGTTCCGTTATAATAGCTAAATGTAAAATTCGCCACTGGGTAAACTGAAGACGTAAAGAAGTTGGAAATTTAGGGTTTTTAAATTTTTTTAAAATTAAGAGTGATTACTATGAGATTGTGAAAAATGATTATCTCAATATCATCAGCAAAATGTTGCTTACACAAAAGGAATACAGAAATAGAGAAGTCATCAGTTGACCTTGATCAACAGGGCCGGACACCACCAACGGGTCATGGAAATCATGTGACACATTAGCTTGTTTAGCTTCATTTTTGTTTACCTTCATTTTATTTTATTTTTTATTTACTATGCATACATTCGGCGATGAACATCAGGTCTTTAAAGAATAATTATATAAATTTTGTGCTTCGTTTTTATGCCTTTTTAAAAACAAATTGAGAATTATTTTGCTCCCGACTAAATATACACAAAACCATTAAGATTTCTACTATGATTTCATAGATATAATCCTACAAATATTAATTTTTTGTTCAAAGTCGGATGAAAAGTCAAGAAGATTCAAACGTTTCATTTTAATTAAATGTATTATTACATGACACAAAACATTTGTATCTCTAAGACCTACTAATACAAATTAGCGCTGGTACTAATTTTTTTAAAAAATGTGTTGGATTAATCGGGAACAAATTTAATCGATTAATTCCGATTAATTATATTTTTATAACGCATATATGGATGCCGTCATGTTGCGATGCGTTATATCGCAAAATCGGTTAAGTCACATTAATTTTCATGGCTCCCAAATTTTGTGACATAACACTGCAAATTGGTTCTGCTATACAAGAAATAAGGAAGAAACAACTTTTTTTTACGTATGCACATCTAAATAAATAAGAATATTACGATGGAAAAGTGTGTAGGTAACAAAAATTATTATTAAATTTGAGAAAAAATAGAAATACTTTCTTCAATTTAATGAAATTTTAACGATCAAATTAATTTTAATCGATTAAATTGTTTACGATTAATTAATTGATCGATCATTGATTTCCTTATCCCTATTTTAAAAAAAAAATGATTTAAACGTTTTTAAATGTTTGACTATTAAAACGTGGAACATTTTACACTTTCCATTAGTGTAGACACCTTTGTAAGACCATCTTCTGGAGGTCGATTTTATGTAAACTTCAACAGGCGCCATTCCTTCAATGCTGGAAAAAATTATTCGTTTTGTTGTTGTTGTTGTTTTTAGCGCATTTTCGAGAAGTCGAATGCGCTATTGCACCCGTTTTGTCCGTCCGTCTGTCATCACCCTAGATCTCAGCAACCATAAGTCCTAGACCCATGATGTATATATGTTTTTTGTATGTCCTGACCTGCCATTTGTGCATCAATACTCAGTTACTCGATCCGTTAAAAAACCCCGTTAAAACTACCAAAAAACATTGCGAATCGAGAGATAACACTGGCGCAGGCAACGGCCGCCATTGCTGGAAGTCGAATACATCGTTTTTCAAGCATTGAAGAGTTAAAATTATTGGTTAGTGTTGCGAAAGCGTGCAAAAGAATTAGTTGTTTTTTTTTTGTTGACGTCATAAGAATATGTGTAAAAGTTTAGAGAGTTTTACGTCATCATTTGTGGTGATTTCAATCAAGATCTTAGCGGCCCAGGGGCAGAAATTGAAAACTTTTTCGAAACAAGCTTCAACATTCAACTACTTTCAACAAGATTGGCAACCACGATCTATCAAACAACAATTGATGGAGTATTTGGGCGATTAGCTGATTACAATTTAGAATGTTTCATTTATGAGTCCTATTTC
>MUZC01004491.1:424210-453257 GCA_002072015.1 Radix auricularia | reverse complement strand
GAATTTTGATCAATATTACTTGATGAAATATACTTTGTTTTAACAAATGAATTTTGATCAATATTACTTGATGAAATATACTTTGTTTTAACTCACAGTAAAGAGAAAACTTTGTGTCCTTGTGTTTTAAAAAAAAAAAACCTGTCTTAAAAGATCATCCGGGTTTTGTTATACATAATTTTTCCATGGCAGTTTTTTGAGTCATTACTCTTGAATACATTGATGAGATTTAAAAAAAATACATCCCTCCTGTCCATCTGGTCGGATCAAATTAAAGGTCATCTAACCATCTAGTCAGATCAAATTAAAGGACATCTAGCCAGGTGGTCACATCTTCATGTCCGAGAGCCAACACCGGAATTCATAAATCTAGATATTAAATAAAAGCTGTTTGTATGTGAACGCTATACTAAGTTGTTCCCTACAAGGTTTGTTTACTTATTCTAGTCACACTTAATCTTATTTCAAGTTTCCATTCAAACTATTATACAATTTCATTTTCTTGATCTAAATTTTGAAGACTCAGTTCTCAGTAAGTTAACTAAAACTCAATGCTTGTAATGAATTTTTAAAAACCAACTCTGAAGACGCTGTATTTAAAAAAAAAAGTGGTGGTAGGGTAGTGACGCCAAGGACTGGTCGAGACTTCAAACCCCCTCCCCCTCCACCTCAACTATCACACAAAAACTGTGAGAAGACCCCTTCTCCAGCACCCCTTTAACCTCCATCCCTACAAATAATGTAATCTATTTACATGTTCAAACATTCCACTCACACTGAGTTGCTCAATATTGTTATGAAGACTCATGGCTTGTGGATATTCTGTGGCGCCGTTGAAGCTGTTCGCACCAGTCGCCGCGCTCTGATTTAAGATCTCATTATGAACGCCATGACCGTCACGATGAAACTCTTTCTGTTCACTGTTGGCGTCTAAATTTGGTGCGTAGCATTTGCCGTAGTCATCGGAACTAGACGCTTTTTGATCTGCTTTGCGAGCAAGATTTGAGGTTGGGAATTTAATAGCATAACTGCGACTGTATCCGGGGGCTCTTGTAATGTCTGGTTGTGTGTTGGCTGTTAATTTATAATCAGCGTCGGAGCGATTAGTGTTTTCAGCTTCGATAATACTTGCCCCGTCATGTAAGGACATTTCTTAATGAGGAAAAGATGTTGAAGAAAATTGAATTAACTTTTTGCAGCTTCTGAAAATCTGCTAAATTTAAATTGCATTCAAATTTAAAAAAAAAAAAAAAGAATTATAGCAAAGATGTTATTCATAATAATAATAATAATAATAATAATAATAATAAATTTATTCTTTGAGAGATGCATTAAATAATTGTCAATGAAATCTGTTAATCTAACTAAGCCGTTTTATTGTGCACTCATAGCATATCTAGCAACAGCACATCTTCATTCAAGACAAAGATTGAATATATTTCTTTTTATTTATTTTGTTCGTTTGTTTGTTGTGGTTTGTTGTTTTATGGACCAGATTAGATATTTAAATGTTTATTTTCATTCATTTTCTTTTTTTCAGCTCGTTAAATACATAAATATATTTTTTAAAGATCTTTTCATTTATAAAGTCTTGAACACACAATCATATACTTAAATCTCCAATTGAAAGATCTTTACATTTATAAAAACTTTGACACACAATCATAAACTTACTTCTTGAAAAGATCAACTCATACCAATTACTCACTAAAAACCTATACTCATTGCTGGCTAAAAGCATTAAGTCCTTGCTCTCTAAAGAGGTCATTTATCACTACAAAAAGAAAATAGTCATTGTTCACTAAAAAGATCAAGTCATTAATCTCTAAAAACATCAAGTCATTTCTGACTAAAAATTTCAAGTCATTTCATATTAAAAAGAACAAGTCATTTCTCACTAAAAAGATCAAGTCATTACTAACTAAAAAGATCAAGTCATTTCTCATTACAAAAATCAAGTTATTTCTCACTAAAAAGATCAAGTCATTACTCACTAAAAAGATCAAGTCATTTCTCATTAAACAGATCAAGTCATTGCTCATTAAAAAGATCAAGTCAATTCTATTTAAAAAGATCAAGTCATTTCTCACTAAAAACATCAAGTCATTGCTCACTAAAAAGATCAAGTCCTATCTCATTAAAAAGATCAACATATTGCTCACCAGATGCGGCTGTCAGTCAAACAATATTCTTGACATCGATGTTTTATCTCTCCAGATGTTATCACCAAAACGGGACAGCCACAGACGTTGATAAAATTATCTGGTTGATGCTGCTGCTAACAATACTCGTTGGGTTAAATTTCAGATTAGTCAAAATTCACTTTAAGTCTCCAATTCCAGAAGAGGTTCCCCTGACTATTAACAAGATAATAATTACATATCGTTTAATACTTACTAAAAAAAAACGCCAAAGTTTAAACTGTACAAAGTTACAAGTAGCCTTTAACTATAGTATCAAAATATTTCATTAATATGACGATTGACACCCCACCGGTTCCCTTTCCCAAATGCTGAAGTCAAAATAAAATTATTTGGTCCATTTCTTATGGCTATGGAGCTGAAAAAAGATATTGTTTGTAAATTTGTTGACCGGTATCGATGCCAAGGAAACGCTAACAAATATTTTGTTGTTTCTTTATACAACCATTATTTTTTAACATATCGATACCAGTTGAATTTTTAAGTATACAAATCTATTTGTGTGTTTTCCTTCTGTATACGTTTGTAGCGAAATCCGATAATACTTGTTAGTGGCCCCGTGACGGGTTATGCCGGAATACTTCCTCTTACCCCCTACACCTTTTCTTACATTCTAAGCCAGACCATGTTTCTCATGTTTGAGGTTGCCCGTACTGAATAAGGATCTGTTTTAAGATTCAAGCCCTGTAGAGCTAAGTTTGACACCGTATAAAGTGTGTAATTCGTTCGTGTTTCAATGCAATAAATAGTTAAGATCGGTTTCTACATTCCATACATTTATTTAAAATTGATACAAGAAAGAAGCAGGGAGCAGTGCGAAGCGAAATGAAAATTGACGTCACCAAAGTCATATCTTTAAATTTAACCGTTTGGTGCTCAGTAAAGACACCTTTGTGCAGCCTCTCTCACCCTTCCCACATTTTCTTATGGGTAACGTGTGTTCTTAACACATAAAACATAGATCTGTTTATCATAAAAAACTAAAAACCCAAATAAGAATTATATTCATGGTCTCTAACAGCTTCAAAATCTGGGTTGGTTTTCCTGCAAGAGCTTGAATTTAATTTTGAGGTTGCCATCCTGGGGAATTACAAAGCTGCATCAACAAAAAGTGTGTGCCACATCAAAGTCATATACCAGATCACTACCATATACCAACTGATCCGACCAGCTCTCTACCCTATAACAACTAATCCGACCAGATCACTACCATATACCAACTGATCCGACCAGCTCTCTACCCTATAACAACTGATCCGACCAGCTCACTACCCTATACCAACTGATCCGACCAGCTCACTACCCTATACCAACTGATCCGACCACCTCACTGCCCTATAACAACTGATCCGACCAGCTCACTACCCTATCCCAACTGATCCGACCAGCTCTCTACCCTATACCAACTGATCCGTATCCTATGTCAGTTCATCTGTTCGATGACATGTAGTTCTTCGATAAATCTGAAGAAGTTCATGAGTGCCATTCACCGTAACACCTTATAGTTTCATCTGGGGTAAGCTCGACCATGGCTGCTACATGTGACAACATCTTTGTTACAATCACCGTTTTCCCACTCCCTGATGGAGCTGCCATGAGAACCGTAAAGGGATTTTTCCACCTTGGATCCAACACTAAATGTTTTGTTGTTGTATTTGTTTCTATCTTAATGGTGATGATTCAGGAGTGGCATGTGTGTATCTATAAGTGTATTATACTTGTTTTGTTTTACCTTGGTGTTGTTGTAATTTCGACCTTTCAATACTTAAATACCATTTTAAAAATAATAAACACAATGCATAAATAACTATACACAATCAAAAAGAAAAATAAACAAAATAAGTCAATAGAAAGAAGTTAATGAATATAAAGATATATAAATAAATCGAGTACCACTCTATAATCAAATACAGTTCAAAATAAGACAAAACAAAATCTTAAATGTAAACAGCGTCACGAATAAATAAGGGAAATTATTAAATCATTTAATACTTAGTGAAATACACGCTTATATCCCCTTTTAACCTCATAATTTGTATATTTATTTATTATCTATGCCACCGGAAGAATGTTTGGGTCTCCAACAACTTAGGCAGCAAGTTAAAAGTAAGGATCTCTAACGCTATGGTGAAACATGTGCTGCAATATGGAGAAATTGACAGGGAGAACAACAAGGTCCGTAAACCTGACCAGAATCAAGTGCTTCATCAACAATTGTCTAAGAAGGATTCTCAGAATTCACTGGCCGGACAAAATCAGCAACCGGGAACTGTGGCAGCGGACGAAACAGATGCCTATTGAGGATGAAATTCTTCAAAGGCGGTGGATGTAGATCGGTCATACACTAAGAAAACCTGTTTCTAATACAAGGCAAGCCCTGAAATGGAACCCACGGGGTAAACGGAAAAGAGGCCGTCCAAGAAACACCTGGCGCCGAGAATTGGATGCAGACTTCTTGTAGGTGGCCTATGTCCTATGAGGAAGTGCAGACGCCGACGATGTTCGGTGGATGTCCCTCGTGGGCGAGAAGGCTCAATAACAACAATACCACCACATATTAGACAATCCCTCACTGGGAACCCCAGGGCGAGAGATAAAAGATGGAACTGGAGTCAGACTCCAAAAATTGTGGGCACAGCAGGGGAGAGTTAAAAAGAGATTGTCGCTGGACCAGGATGCCTGAATAGCCCTTGTTCGTACTCCATGTTCGTAGTCTATGTTCGTACTCCATGTTCGTAGTCCATGTTCGTAGCCCATGTTCGTAGTCCATGTTCGTACTCCATGTTCGTAGTCCATGTTCGTAGTCCATGTTCGTACTCCATGTTCGTACTCCATGTTCGTACTCCATGTTCGTAGTCCATGTTCGTAGTCCATGTTTGTAGCCCATGTTCGTAGTCCATGTTCGTAGTCCATGTTCATAGCCCATGTTCGTAGCCCATGTTCGTAGTCCATGTTCGTACTCAATGTTCGTAGTCCATGTTCGTACTCCATGTTCGTAGTCCATGTTCGTAGTCCATGTTCGTAGCCCATGTTCGTAGCTCATGTTCGTACTCCATGTTCGTAGCCCTTGTTCGTACTCCATGTTCGTAGTCTATGTTCGTAGCCCATGTTCGTACTCCATGTTCGTAGTCCATGTTCGTAGCCCATGTTCGTAGCCCATGTTCGTACTCCATGTTCGTAGTCAATGTTCGTAGCCCATGTTCGTACTCCATGTTCGTAGTCCATGTTCGTAGCCCATGTTTGTAGTCCATGTTCGTAGTCCATGTTCGTAGTCCATGTTCGTAGCCCATCTTCGTACTCCATGTTCGTAGTCCATGTTCGTAGTCTATGTTCGTACTCCATGTTCGTAGTCCATGTTCGTAGTCTATGTTCGTAGTCCATGTTCGTACTCCATGTTCGTACTCCATGTTCGTAGTCTATGTTCGTACTCCATGTTCGTAGTCCATGTTCGTAGCCCATGTTCGTAGCCCATGTTCGTACTCCATGTTCGTACTCCATGTTCGTACTCCATGTTCGTAGTCCATGTTCGTAGTCTATGTTCGTAGTCTATGTTCGTAGCCCATGTTCGTAGCCCATGTTCGTAGCCCATGTTCGTAGCCCATGTTCGTAGCCCATGTTCGTAGCCCATGTTCGTACTCCATGTTCGTACTCCATGTTCGTAGTCCATGTTCGTAGTCTATGTTCGTAGTCTATGTTCGTAGCCCATGTTCAAGATGGGACGACAGGCAATGATGATGATATGACCACATTCATCCACCCCAAGACACCGCCCCGTGACCCCCCCTCACAATTTATTCTAATTAAATCAAACACAGTTATACTAACTCAAACCACCATGGTAATCATTAAAAATTGTCATAATTGTTCATTTTTTTAAATAAGTAATTACTCTATAAATATTAATTACGAAATTAACAGAATAGTCAACCCACCAACTAATTTATTTTTATTAAATCCCCCCACTAATATACAAACAATAACAACACCGTCATCATTAAAATACAACCACAACCCATCACCGTCATTATTAATAAGCAACCACAACCCAATAATACTACTGGTGTGCCGGGTGTCGTTAATGGGCTACTATTTCCCCCCCCCCCCCCCAACTTGTCAAAACAATATTCAATGCCAGAAATATTCGCCTTTAAATTCATGGTCACTCATATTACTATTTTTACTCTAAAAAAATAAACGACATCTTACAAATAAATTAGTATGTAATTATCAACAAAGATCATGACAAATGTTTAATTTATATATATTATTATTAGTATCATTTTCTAATTTTTTGTTTTTTTTGTTTAATTTATTTTAGTTGGGCTTTTATAAAAATCATTCTTATCCTCTCTTATCTCTCCAGCTACAACAGTAATTGAAATACAGTAATTGGAGACAGTCTACAAATAACAATATTTGGCTGCGGCATGTACCTTGCTGTAACTGATTTACGTTTATGATTTTTTTTTCTCGTGAATATCATGAAAGTATTAATACATGTATAAAATTAAACATACTTGTTACAAATCCATTTTAGATTCAGTTATATGTGGCTCACATATTAAACTTGAACATAAGACTTAATCGAAGCTTAAGTCGTTCTTGTATTGTTGCAATGCCTGGTGGATGAAGGGGAGATAATAGAAGGGGATATTTTGGATGCCACTTCTATGTTTTAAAAGATTTCAGATTAATCAAAAATTGTTAGTTTACATTAATAGATAACAAACATTTGAGAAACAGGAATTTGCGAACACAGGAGAGCATGAAAAAAAATATTTTTTTTTAATATTCTGATTAAAAATAAAATAAATCCTAAAAAGTGTATTCAAAACCAAATTCATATTTGAGTGAGAAACACCATAACAGCACGCACTAATTCCCGATTAAGAAACACTGCTGGTACCCTAATGAGCAAAAGTGAGTTCCTACGTTTTCTCATTCTAAATCTGAATAAAAAAATAAAAAATTCTAAATCTGAATCATCGTCAATATATTTTTTTTCTTAAATAAAGAAAAAAAATTTTTTAATGAATGACAACTATAGCTTAATCTTAAAATAATAACCGTTTGACTAAAGAAGATTTTTTTTTGTTCCATATCAAGTATAAACAGAAACCAATTCTCCTCCTTCCCTTCTTAAATTCGAGTGTGGAATGGTGCGTGTTAACTAGCCAGGAAAACGAACACATTATCAACGTTGAAAACTCTATTAAAAAAAAAAGGAAGACGATCTTCGGCATAAAAGGAGGATCTGTAATGGATAAGATTCTAGCGAGCTAAATGTGCAACGTATAATAAAGCATAACATTGGAAGTTGCTTATTCATGTCTGTAGAAGACGTGATCTTGTTGAGTCGTTGAATCTGGTACCAGACCAAGAAGCCGCTCACTCCTATAGAAATAATTCCAAACACTATTGCCAGGATACAAAGCTTGTAGGCCGTGCTGGCACTATCGATGGCGGCTTGGTATTTTCTTTCCCTCTCTTGTTTTGCGGACTGTTGATATAAAAAACAACTCTTTTTTTAACTTACTGAAATACTGATATCTGGATTTGAGTTTGATGTAAAGCCATAATTAGTGTTGGAAAGATACGTGTTTCCATTTTCCACAAAACTTTTCCCGCCAAGTATGGACATTTCTTGATGACGAAAAAAATACAAAACGAATTAGCTTTTAGAAACTTCTGTACATGTTAGATTTACATTTTAAAAAAAATATTTTTGTTAATAAATTAAAGCAATATATATATATATATANTATTAACTATAAAAATTCAATTATGTTTATTCTTTGTGAGGTGAATTCAATAAAAGACAATGAAAACTGTTATCTAGGTCTCACTCCTGTGCACTTATAACATACTATTAAAAGCCCATTTTCTAATTATGATAGAATGATATTTATTGTTTATTTTTCCGTGTGACATTCTAATATATAAATATTAAAGTTTGTGTGTTTGTTTGTTTGTTACCAAAAATAATTCCACACCGTTGAACCCAGGGTGCTGAAATTTTGCATGGGACCTTCATTTGACCCGGAAAAGGACATATGCTATATTTCAACCCCAGGCGATCATCCCTAGCGTAAAGGGGCCCATTATTTTGCTTTTTTCCTTATATGAGTTATATCAAAACTGAAAAGCAATCATTCTTCTATTTTTTCGTGTTGGTGAAAGCATAAAACTTTGGGTAGTTGTTAATTACACTTCCATGATGGCAACAGGTGAAAAAATATTTGAATTATCACTTACTGGGGTCCGGGTGTAGTGGGTTTTTTTTCGTATTTTAAAAACTGACTCATAACTAATTCTCCAACTTTCCGTGTAGGTAGAAGCATGACCCGTTGGTAAGTGGTTGAGTAGTCTCTCGAAACGATTATTGGCGTAATATTTTTTTAAAATTCACACTCATAGGGGGCGGGGGCACAAAAAAGTTTTTTAAATACTGAATACTGAAAATCGTTACTTCCTTTGGATACTTTGGATTTCACCGCAGCTAAGTTTCTTCATTTTATTTAAAAATTTCGTTTTATTTGTGTATTGTATGTTTGCTGAAAAAGGCCCTATGCCGAAACGTTCGCTGTTTTGTTACATCCGGTCAGGCTAACCCTTACCTTGTTTACATCTTTTCCATTTAATTTTTTATAAGCCTGATTGCAGTCCTACCCCTCACTCTGTGCACTAGCGTATCACTAGAACGATATCGATGTCAAGATGACTTAAACGAATATTTTTTTTGTTTTCTTAGACATAAACAGATTTGTGCTAGTTTTTTTAATGTATCGATACCAGCAAAAATTCTAAGCATGCAAATCTATTTGTGTGTTATCATTCTGTAAACATGAGTTTTGAAATCGACAGCACTTTCTTGTATCCCCGAGAGAGGTGTGTTGAAATTAGTCCTCTTGTAATACACCAGGAGTGGTACAATCTAGGGCTAGGGTTGCATCATTAAGATAATAAACGTCAAGGCGCCACACAGCGCTGGATTAGGTAATCCTAGTGACCTAGGCACAAACCCACATGGATGCCCCTTACAGCACCTGGGCCCCGATCCACAGGATCGGTGGTTTGTCAGTAATATGTAAAAAAAAAAAAAAATTTGTTTTAAAAAAAGGAAATCAGTAACAAGTGTTTCACTTATATCTAGTAGTGTACCGGATTCAAATTTTAAAATCGGCCTTAGCCGGATTTGGCCGGACTTATAAAGTGAAATTCTGCCAGAACCGGATTCGTAAAAGTGGCCAGAATCCGATAAACCCCTACTATTATCACTCATCTATCCTACAATATGGTATTTCTGTATTAAAATTAATACTTACATTATTTTGAAAAAATAAAAAAATAATAGACAAAAATACTGTAACTGTAACTTTTTTAATAGTTGAGAAAGTTTTTGAATACTTCAGCAAAAGTTAATTTTGCGCCACAATTCCTCCTCAATCATCAGCAGAGATACCCCCCCCCCAAGACAAGTCTTTTTTTTTCTTTGTCGATCTACTTGGAGTTTTTGTATCTTTCAACTGCGAAAAAGAGAGCTCATTTGAACACATCATAACCGTTAATGTTCAAAATACGCGCTAGAAGATTTCTTCATTTTGAAAAGCTTAAAGTTTAAAGGATATTGTCTCTAACTATTACTTTTTATAATTCTACACGACTGAACGCGTTGGTTTGTTTTTAGATTTTGATGCACGAAACTTTTTGCGAATATATGAGTGGAACTGTTGTAGTTCACTTATAAATTATTGTGGAGATATTCACAGTAAGCCTTTAGTAGTCCTTCAAATATTGAGATATTTCTAGTACATGGACCAAGCAAGAAAATCCAACTGCTATATCATTATAATTGTGTAGACAACAGACATACGAAATTTGTCCATGGCATTCAGAGATACCTTATGTCCAGCAACATCAATGACCACTGTCTTTCGTTTACGACTATGTGTCAAAGCTGACTTATAATCCACACCCTGGTGTTATTTCTTTTGCAGCTTTTTCAAATCTTTCAAATTCATTCCTAGAGTCATGCAAATTATCTGCTTGTGAAGCATACAAATCAGCCCACGCTTTCAAGTACACGTGTTCATTTAGTACAGCTTGACTTACCCTGTGAAAATGTAACTCTTCTTCACAAAAGATAAGCATGACAGAAATTTATAATTCTTACATACTCCTTGCAAACTTTTCTTCTTCTCTTCTGGAGTTCCCATTCTGTTACTGCTTTTCTTGTACACATTATAACGCTTCTATAATCTGAGGATGAAACTTTGTATAGCTTCATCCGTCTGGTATCGGAAAGATACTTTACCAGCGTTGCACTCACAAGGCATCCCTTCAGAACCTTCCATACGTTTGTTAAAGCATGGACTACTAGAATTGTATGAAATATGTTTAATGACTCTAACGGCGCTTTTGCCAACCAGATTTAGTGAATGGGCAGCACAGGGTATTTTTTTTATAGCAAACTCATTATGCTCTAGAATTTTTTTTCTACGCCCTTGTAGCAACCCAGACATATCAACTTTATTTTAGGATTGACCCACCAGACAAATTAGCAGCCTTATTTTGGGACTGACCCCCCAGACATATTAGCATCCTTATTTTGGGACTGACCCCCCAGACATATTAGCATCCTTATTTTGGGACTGACCCCCCAGACATATTAGCAGCCTTATTTTGGGACTGACCCACCAGACATATTAGCAGCCTTAATTTAGGACTGTCCTCTGCGTATGGAAAAAGTCAATATTGCAACCTTCACGTAAATACTGCAACACTTGCTTAGCCACACCTTCACCAGGGTGACCTTGCAACTCCATGAAAGCACTCAATGGGCTCTCCATCTACCATATACCAAAGAACAGCGTTTAACTGATTTATATTGTAAACTAACTGACCAGCCACGCGTTGCAACGATCTCATAAAAATGAGTGATGTGTTTTTAAAACAATAATGTCGGAAACCGTCGTGGAAGTGTGAAAAAAAATGAATGCATATTTCATCGCAAAACGGATAAATACTTCAAAAATTTTTTTTTTTAAACTTACCAAAAAAGCGATATTACGGGGCAGGCTCCAAAATGAGTGATAAATTGTTTATTTTTTTATTATTGCCTTTTACTCAAGTTTTATTTCTCAATATCGTGTAAAATTAATTAGGGATTAAATTATTAGCTTGCAGTAAATAAAAAAAATAAATTTTAAAAAAATAAAAAGACATAGAATCTAATGGTCCCCTGTCTGTAGGTAATGAGCATTAGGAGTAAATTGACCTACATTAATTAAATTTAGACTCTTGAGTTTTTATGTTCCATGTTTGGCAAGATCCAATAATTTTCTCAGTCACGTAAGCTTAAACTAATTTTATACAGCTAATATGAGAAAAAACGACATTTAAGGGCCCCTGGGCCCATTCGGTGCAATATGTCAATTTCAAGAACATGTACATTTTAATTCAGTTTCATCATAGATATATTCCTCAAGTTCGTTAAAAATTAATTGGGGAAAATATCTTAAAGATAGACCCAAAAAAAGACAATTAGGAATGGAAATGAGAAGTTCATCACCCTAGATTTTTTAATATAGACCACCAAGTTTTAGTACACAAATTTAGGTTAATATTCATTCATTTACACAGTAGCTAACACATAAACGTATATATATATGTATGAAAATAAAAAGTTTTTAGCTCTCATTGACTCTCTGGATTTCATCACAGCTAAGTTTTTATTTTTATTTTTTATATTCGTTTTATTTGTGTATTGTTTGTCCGTTGATAAAGGCTCGCTGTTTTGTTACGTCCTGTCAGGCTAACCCTTACCCTGTTTACGTCTTTTCCCTTTACTTTTTTTTTTATAAAGCCTGATTACAGTCTCACCCCTCATTTTGTATATATATATATATATATATANGATATGAATGCTTATAATTAATAATTACCAATATGTTACTAATTTTGTGTAAAGCGCTGTGAGCTCAATTGCTTGATAGGATACTGGGTTTTATATTTATTTTTTTATAAATAATTTAATGGTGTATTTTGCGTGCAACTCAAATTTTTTAATAGAATTTAGCATTATCAAAAAATCTTTTGCATCAGTTTTTAATTTTAAAAATTTGAAAAGGCAATGATGAAGAAAGAGAGAACAAGTTAATTAAATTTATTCAGAATATATTTTATAAAAATTATAATAAATTCTAAATGTTCTATTTAAAATCAAACGAATGCGCCAGCCAATGTGAGAACATTTAGTAAGTTCTCTACAAGGTCCATTTAGTTGACAAGATGAGTGTTTAATGCTGTCTCGTGATGAGGATTGAACGCGTTGTCCAAGCTGTAGTTGCTGGGGCATTACTATCTTGCAGATGTCATGAAAGTCCAGGCATCTTTAAATTAATTATGAACGAATCATGATGTTTTGGGGAAACGTCTTTCAAAGTTGTGATTTCTCCTTTCTTCGAATGAAAGTGACCATTCTACAATCCTTGAAAATACAAGATAAGTCATAACGAGCTTGGCTGAGCGGCTAAGGCCGTGGCATAAAGTTACAACAAAACAACGAACTTCGAGATAATGTTGGATGAACCCTCCTTTAATTCACTGCAAAATTCTACATTTTTACTATACATTTGGCTGGCCAGTTTATGAAATATACTCCGGTTGATTAACCTTATATCTGAGGTCATCTAAGAGAATAGCCTACAATCTCAGAAATAAAACTGGAGATTGAGTACCAACAGTAATGCAAGAGAAAATTCTTAAAATGTGTCTTCCACTTTTGTTATATCAGATTACCGAAATACGTGTTCTGCCAAGTGAACCAGGTTTACATGGAAATTCTCGTTCTTCATATCCGGAATTAGGAATGGTTGCCTGGGGGAACCAGGAAAACCAACACTCTGTCAACATTTGAAACGCTAATAAAAAATTAAAAATTATACACAAACCTTGCATAACCGTAGAACGCAATAATATTATGTATAGAGATCTGTAACCGATAAAATAAGATGAGAGTAAAGTCCCAGACTTTGTGTTTTCCCATTCAAAGTTTAAATCATCGTCAACATATGTTATGGTGAACAAAGAAAACTTCTGCTTTTTTGAAAATATTAACCCTTGGACTATATGAGACTTTTCTTGTTCCATGTGCTAAAAAAACGAAACAATTTCTCATCTTTCCCATCTGAAATTCGGGTGTGGTGTGTGTGAACTAGCCAGTAAAACAAACACATTATCAACTTTGAAAACTTAAATAAAATGCAAGGCTTGACATAAGCGATGTTTATGTAGGACGCAACAACCTTCTGTATAGAATGAGGCGTATGTAACGGATAAGATATAAGCGAGCAAAATTTTCAAAATATTGTAACGCATTAACTCGGAAGTTGTTTGTTCATGTCTGTGGAGACATGACCTTGTTGAGTCGTTGAATCTGGTACCACACCAAGAAGCCGCTCACTCCTATAGAAATAACTCCAAGCACTATTGCCAGGATGCAAAGCTTGTAGGCTGTCCTGGCACTATCGATGGCGGCTTGGTATTTTCTTTCCTTCAGTTGTTTGGAAGACTGGTGAAATAAATAAAAACAAGCAATTTTTAACTTAAGGAGGTAACTTGATAGGGTGTGTGTTTGTTGTTGTTTTTTGTTTGTTTGTTGTTGTTGTTATTTTTTTCCACTGAAATGGTGCGGAATTCAAATAATAGCAAATAGATAAGGTCAGAATGGCAAAAATAAAAAAGTCTAGTGGGGATCAATGTTCCCTTTGAGCTCTGCTGCTGCGATGCCACGAAGGTGTCTGATCGATGCCGCGCAGCAGTTAAAATTACCGAGCAGTAATTTTTTCATGAAAAGGTAAAATCTGTGTTTGTGGGGTGTAAAATTGTTCATACAAAAATTGGAGGCTGTTCAATTTTGCGCATGAGTTTAAAATTTTTGAGTCACAGACCAACGAACCTTAAAGGAAACAGTGGTGGAGATGGTTTTCGACGCGTAAATTAAGGAATTTTTTTAAAAAAAAATTTTGTTCGCCTCCGATTATTTTAGGAGCAATTTTTAGATATCAAAAGTTTTCTTTAGTTTCAGATGTATGGATTTGAAATGAATTTTATTGTAATCTATAATGATAGGTAATGGGGTTTTCCCGCTTTGTGAATGCTAATGTTAGATTGTTGCGAGGCTCGCATTATATTGAAACATTCTTGGTTTGACTCTAGAATCATTTCCCTTGAATTTTTAAAAAAATCGGAAATTCTTTGTTGAAAATTATGTTTAAATACTCATTCGAATTTTATATAGTCTACATGTTTGTTTTTAGCGCATTTTCGAGAAGTGGAATGCGCTATTGTATCCGTTTTGTCCGTCTGTCCGTCCGTCCGTCCGTCTGTAATCACCCTAGATCTCAGCATCCATAAGTCCTAGACCCATGATGTATATATGTTTTTTGTATGTCCTGACCTGCCATTTGTGCATCAACACTCAGTTACTCGATCCGACCTCTTGTAGTGGCAGTAGAGCTCCTGGAAGTTCCGTAGGACTTTAAGTCATTGTAACTTAATGGAACTTATGAGTTGCGCACGGTGGTGTGTTTGGTGTTAAAGTTATTGGTTAGTGGTGCGAAAGCGTGCAAAAGTATTAGTTGTTTTTTTGTTTTTTTTTTGTTGACGTCATTAGTATACGTGTAAAAGTTTAGAGAGTTTTACATCATGATTTGTGGTGACTTCAATCAAGATCCTAGCGGCCCAGGGGCAGAAATTGAAAACTTTTTCGAAACAAGCTTCAACATTCAACTACTTTCAACAAGATTGGCAACCACGATCTATCAAACAACAAATGACGGAGTATTTGGGCGATTAGCTGATTACAATTTAGAATGTTTCATTTATGAGTCCTATTTCAGTGACCACAAACCACTTGTAGTTAGATTAAAGAGAAAATAAAAAATTTTAAAATGTAAAGAAATGACTTTTGAATTTAAAAAATTTCAGGTATATTCATTACACAAGAACATTTTTTTTAAATATGTCTAAAATCTAAACACAATTACTGATAACTACATAATGCTGATATCTAACATAAGTACTGATACATAATACGAAAATGCGCTAACACGTCCTGAGTCCAAAAAGGGACCAGGCTTAACATGATTTTTTTACTTATGTCCACCCCTAATTCATCTCCGATTTATATCATACAGAATGTAGCACAAGTGACAAATAAGTTAACAGCTTGTGTTTGTATATCATTATCATGGGTGTACAAACTTTGTGTAAAGTAAAGGTCTGTGTGGGCGAATTAAAATAGCAAGATTTGTAAGAGTGATATTTTGTGTTTGGTGGGAAAGTAAACAATAAAATAGCGATTAAGGAGACGTTAAAAAGCTAATCAATTTTAGAAATCAAGAAAAGATATTTGATGTAAAGTTATTGAACCAAGATTTGTATTTTATAATGTGTACATAAAAATAATTATAATGTGTTAAATCTTTCTAGATCCAAGTATTTTGTGTGAAAGATTTCGATGGAAAAAAAAATGTATTTAAATTTTGAGCACACCATGTCATCACAATCATCTCGCTAAGAATGAATTATCAGGTCAATGATTTTGCCGTCAGGTATGATGGAATTTTGTCCACTAACAATACAAATCTTTACTAGATTTTTTAATAATAAAGTCAAGATTAACGTTAGTAAACAATAAAAGGCTTTTTTTTATTTGCTACCATTTGACATCCTCGAATTTTTCTACTAAAAAGCGCTTAATTTCGTCTTTTCTTAACACATTCAATGTTTTCTTTAAACAGAAAATACTATAATTATTTTAGTTATTAAAGATGAGGCCGCGGTCATTTAAAATGTTTTTCAGGGGCCGCATTAGGCCCGCGGGCTGGACTTTGGACATCCCCTGGCTTATATTTACAGAAATGATTTCATATAGATAAAAGGCAGATTTCGGTCTCTACAGTTTATCTTTCTAGTACATCACCGGTCGGTCGTTAATACCAAGTGTATTGTCGGATTCATTGTACTCACCATGATGACGTAGCCAAAGGCCGCGCCTCCTATAGGCAGGCAAAAGAAACAAGCCACAATGCTGAATATCATGTAGTTGGGGACCTTGGGTGGCTTCTGTGGTGTCTGGATAAGTAAATTGAAATTCTTATTCATCAATTGAATCTAAATAAATGGATAAATTGTTAATTGGGCTCAGAGCGCTTAAAATAAACATAGTAACATAGATCTGAAAACAATGAGATTTTTATGAATTAGGATCAATATAATATCTTATCTCACAGTTAAGTCCCAACATTTTTGCCCTAATGTTTTAAACTCGCGTCTGATTGAAGCATTCATGTTTAGTTTTACATACTATGCCCTAGGTGGTTATCTGAATAATGAGTATTGAATAACTTCATGGAACTAAATTTAAATACATCCCTCCTGTCCAGCTGGACAGATGAAACTTTATGGACTTCATATCTAGAATTTATACTCTCATACATGTTTAATACATTCTGATTCATTTTATTTATTTTTTTTTTTTTAATTTAGTTTTACTTCATAAATCCGGCCAAATCCGGCACCGGCGGAATTAATAATATTTGAATCCGGTTCAGCCCTAGAAATAAGTCGTGTACATTTACCAGCCACGGTGGTGTATGTTTTTCCACTCGCTGCCCAGTTGGGTTGACGCCCACGTGCCACTCTTGGAATGGTTGAAGATGACCTGCAGCAGGCTGAGCATAATCAACCGATGTGACTGGCTGGAAACGGTCCTGAGGTGGCCCCGGGTACGGGTGAATCCCCACGTCTTCGCTGAACTCGATGTTGTCAGGGGATTTAGCGTCGGGCAGTGACGGGGCAATGACTTGGCCATAGGCGTCATACTCGATCTGATGTTCAAAGTTAAATGTCATAAAATAAATATTTTTAGATTCACGAAGACAAATTGTATAACGGCCTGTCATGTATTGTTTCAATTGTCTTCAAAAATGATGTTACTGTATCGAGATTTCCTGGATAAGTACACAACTGTTTGGACTTTTTAAAAAATAGTTTTTACCACGACATGCCAAGACATACATGTACTTAACGCTTAAAGGATTATTACTCAAGAATAAATACTAATGACATACATCAACTGCGATTGTATCCTTTCAAATGAAGCAAAGAAATGAAACACAGAAATTGTATTGATGTGATGCAAATAAATTTGATGACGTCATCCCATGGGATCCTGGCGGTTATTTCCATAGCATCCTAACAGTTGATTATTGCGTTATACACAAAGACAAAAAAAAGAAGGTCACAAAATACATGGGGACTCGTGTAATAATAATAGGAACGATCTGAATGCAGATGAACAGAAATCCACCTAAGCGGGAAGGAATTAAATATTTTTGTGGGTGGTCTTTGCCACAATTTAAATAATTATTAATTCTTTAAATCTTTTTGAAAATTCTTTGTTAAGAAAATAATTCATCTTCTTTTAAACAAGCATAGCCTATTTTTTTATTTATTTTTTTTTAAATTAATAAAAATAATCCTAGGAAACATGCCTTTATTTACAAGTTAGTGTGCTCGCCTTGCACTTTTAGGAATATTACAAGTAATAAAATAATGGTTGTAAATTTAAATGTAAATTATATGATATATCATAATAAGACAGGTTATTGGTATATATTTAATAGGTTTCTGTCGGATTTAGGCTCCATCTCCAGGAAATCCGCATTCTGGCCATTTTTACAAATCCGGATCCGGATTGGCAGAATTAACATCATAAATTCTGCTCATTCCGGCTGGCCGGTAGATGTATAATATTTAATATATTATATTATGGCGTATTTTATTCAATATTTAGTGTAAAAAATTCAGACACTCCCTTGCGGGTCCCTCTTAAGTGGGGGCCCGGGGTAACTTTCGAATGTGAATCCTCCCTCCCCTAGCCACGCCACTGCAATATGCCCTTAAGTTATTTACAATATTTATAAGAGTAATGAAACTAGCGTCTGGCTTGAATAGCTCCTGTAAATCCGGAATCTGCCCATTTTTATAATTCTGTTTGAGGCCGGATTTCAGTAAATAAATCCTGCCAAATCCGGCTTTTTCAAAAATTTTATTCCGTCACACCCCTAATTTTTGGTAATCAGGTCCCAAGCCAACCAATACTTTAGCCATTTTATCGTCTGCCTTCAGAGTAGCCAAAAACAATCTCAGGTCAGTGTGTTTTAAGGCAATGTTTGCTGTGACGTCAAGCGAATGAATGGTGCTGACACCAGGTAAGTTTGTTTAAGATAGTGCGGGACTTAGCTGTAGGATTGGGTCTTAGGTACGCATGTCACAGTCTTTGGAATTCTTGACCTTGGTTTGGTAACAAAAATTGGGCACAATTTGTTGGATCTTAAAGATAAATCTAACAGTCCTACTATTTCCAACGAAATCAAAGTAACTTAAAAAAACGAATGACTAAATATTGAAGAGAATTTCAATCGATATAAAATCTTATTTGTTTTAGTGGATAGTATGTCATATTTATCTAAATAAATACTAAATCTCATTTATAATTGCGTACTGCTGAAAAGTTTACAAATGCATTTGTCCATTAAAAAAAGCTGTACATTTATTGTTTTAAATACACAATTCATTTGTGTATCTTAGATGTTATCTGAAAGCTTTATTCTTCTTTATCGCAGTGCTTAAGTCCATTATTATTATTATTAAATTCAGTAGCATATGGAATCGCTGTTAGCTTAACATTGTCTTGTAAAATATTTCAACTAACAATTGTTGCTTTTTTTTAAAGATCGGGTTTTACTCTCATTCTTTTAAATTAATAAACACCAAACATAAATTATTAGTAACTTAGTTTTAACTACGGACGTCCTAAATGTATGTTTCTACAATATGTCAGTAGCGTAGTTAGAGATTTAGGGGGGTCTCTGAATTTTGACTGGTGGCGTATTATATTTAATATTTAGTGTAAAAAAATTGCAGACACTCCCTTGGGGGTCCCCCTTAAGTGGGGGCCCGGGGTAACTTTCGAATGTGAATCCTCCCACCCCTAGCCACGCCACTGCATTATGCCCTCAAGTTATGTACAATATTCATAAGAGTAATGAGACTAGCATCTGGCTTGAGTCTAGGCATTATTTTTGAGATTCCAAATGGACATTTTCAAAATAAAATACGTAGCTCAGGTCAGCTCTGATATTCTAGTGGATAATTACCATAAATGCTTTAAATTAAATTTATGATCGGTTCTTAATTTATCTTTATGTTCCTCATCGCGGATGAACTGTTGAGCTCAAATATTAATCTTATTAATTAACATTTCCCGCAACTTCGCTTTTTTCAGCAATTTTGTTAAAACAATATAAATAATGGTTAATTTATAAATTTAGAGTTTAAGACGCATCAAAAATTTCGGGGGAAATTTTTCAAAGAAAAAACTTCATCTTATTGTCCGTAAAATATGGTAAATTAACACAATCCTGTTATAACTATCTAAATTTACTTTCAAGCTCCCATATTTAAGAAAATGATTATGAATATTATATTTGCAAAATAACGTCCCTTTACTTCAAATTTAGAATTAAGACACTTACATTAGAGAATTTATTTTGTTTTCTAAAGATTAAAATTAGATTAATAAAAATATTAACAGCCAAATTTATTAGGGCTGCGGAAATTATCGATTAATTTCTCGATTAATCGGTAAAAAGTTTTATCTATTAAAATTATTTTAATCGATAAAATAGCGATTAAATTGAAGAGGTTGTTTTAAATAATTTTTCCGATTTATCAATAAATGATTAGTTATTAATAAAAGTTTGCTTTTTTTACGTACAAACTTCTCCATTTAAAAAAAAAGATTTTCTTTGTGTAAACTTTAAAATAAGCTCTTATATTTAAATTTAAAAAAGTTAATTGCCAGTTTTTGTTACTTCCCTTGAAATTTTCAGTTAAATGGCGTCATACATCTTATTTTTAGCTCAATCAAAATTATCGATTAATTATTGGGTAATTTTTCAAAAGTTAACAATTAAATTTAAATTAATCGATAACAGCCCTAACATTTATAATTCAATGCTAATTAAATACCCTATACGGTTCTGTGGAGTTGCATTTGTTTGTTGTTTCTTTTATAACCTAAAATTCTTATACTTTTAATTTAAGCCTAAAGTTATTTCCCCTGTATTGTTAGCCTAAACCCCACTCACATGTTTTTAAATAGCCCTACACCAAGAAAACTCACCCCTTGCTTTCGGTCCAGGAACGTCACTACGATAGGCTCTACTCTTGCCAGCTCATCTGTGATGGGATAGGTTGCCTTGTACTGTTTCTGGGCCTGTTGAGATTAATGGAATTCTTTCCATAATTGAGAATCTTAGAAAATGAAATATACTAAACTTTATTATTCATTGCATCATGGTATTCGTGTAATAAAAATAAGAGGTGAGATTCCAGCATCATTGGATTCTTGGTAATTTCTAAATAATTACCGCTTCCAAGTTTTTGTTTGAGTTGTGAGAAACTCCCACTTTTCTCTGTTAAATGTGCTGTACTTCTAATCGTCTTTTTTAATTCGATAATGTATTAACAACTAGCTATTTACCCGCGCTTTGCTGCGGTAAATTAGGATTTCAGTTAGCGTTGAGAACCTCGTAACACCAGTTCAAAACACCTATTAATTTATAATTTGAATAATGATGGATATACTAAATATATTAACTTCAACCATCCTGTCTGTCTGTCAAGGCCCCACGGAAAAACAAGAACAAAAAGTTAAAAATTACATACTTTTCGTGATCCGAGCTGATAATTTAAATATCTTTTTCGTCTATTATCTTTTGCGAGAGGGTACTCAACAACTTCCCCTGCGTCTTTTTTATATAGCTAATGTTTTGGGGGGAAAAACTATATTTAGGCCATTGTCCCCTTGTGAGAAAGGATTAAATATTTTTTGCTTCTTACCATCGTGGGAGGATACTCAACAACTTGCCAAAGTTTCAAGCTTCTACCTACATGTAAACTTGGAGAATTAATGTTGATTTAGTTTCATATAGCCCTTTTTTAAAAAAGACAATAAAAGCTTTTGGGCCTCCGGCCACCAATGAGTGGAAATTGTTAACATTAATATACTTATTTGTTATTTTGTTACCATCGCGCGTTGTTACTTAACAACTACAGAAAGGTTTTTACTTCTACCTACACAGGAAATGGGATCATCAGTAATTTTCAGTTTTTATATAGCTCATTTAATGGAAAAACTACATTGGGGCCCCCGGCATGCAATAAGTGATAATATAAATATTTTTTCACCTGTTACCATTGCGGAAGTGTACCAAACAATTTCCTAACGTTTAAGGTACTACATACTCGGAAAAAGGACACTTAGTAATTTTCAATTGTTACATATAAGAAAAATAGTTTTTGGGCCCCCGGCCCCACATTATTGGGAATTTTAAATTTCCTTTTCACCACTTTCATTGTGAGAGGGTACTCAATAATTTCCCAAAGTTTTATATTTTTACCTACACGATAAGTTGGAGAATTTATGATGAGTTCGTGTTTAATATAAGATAAAATTATATTTGGGCCCCCGACCCCTTATGAGTTGGAATTTAACATTCTCTTTCGCAAATTATCATCGGGAGATTGTATTCAACAACTTTCCAAAGTTTCATGCTTCTGCCTACATGGGGAATGGGAGAATTAGTGATTTTCATTTTTTATATAGTTTATATCATTGGGGGGAAATACATTTGGGCCCCGGCCCCCAGTAAGGGATATTTAAATATTTTTTTACCTGCTACCATCGTGAAAGTGTATTTAACAACTCCTCAACGTTTCGTGAGTCTACCTACTCGGGAAATAGGAGAATTAGTGATTTTTAATTTTTTCGTAGCTCATTTCAGAAAAAAACTCCCCTATGAGTGTGTATTTCAAAATTCTTTTGCGCCAACTTTCGTCGCGAGAAGGTACCCAACAAACTTCCCCGGGTTTCATGCTTCTACCTACGCGGGAAGTTAGAGAATAAGTGATTTTCACATTTTTTTTAGCTCATAAAAGAAAAGAAAAAAGGATTTGGGGCAAGGGCCCAATTGGTGTGAATTTCAAAATTCATTTACGCTAATTTTCGTCGTAAGAGGTAACTTTAACAACTTCCCAAAGTTTCATGCTCCGATCTCACGAAAATTTGAGAATTAGTGATGAGTCAGTTTTTAATATAAGAAAAGCTATATTTGGGCCCCCCGCACCCCATGAGAGGGAATTTTAACATTCTTTTTTGCCAATTTTCGTTGCGAGCTTGTGCTCAGAAAATTTCCAAAAGTATACGGGAAACAAGAGAATTGGTGATTTTCAATTTTTATATATCTCATATAAAGAAAAAACTGTTTTTGGGGCCCCGGCCCCCATGAGTGGGAAATTTAACATTCTATTTTACCAATTTTCGTTAGAAGCATGTACTCAACAACTTTCTAATTTTTCATGCTTCTACCTACTCGGGAAATTGGAGAATTAGTGATTTTCAGTTTTTATAGAGACTATTTAAGGAAACAAAGTTTCCCCCGGCCCCACATGAGCGGGAATTTTAAATTTCCTTTTCGCCAATTGTCGTTATGAGAGGGTACCCAGCAATATTCCAAAGTTTCATGCTTCTACATACACAGGAAGTTTGAGAATTAGTAATGATGCCGTGAGGGCTTTCGCCTTTATTAGTACAGATATGTCTAGCGGTTGTTGTTGTTGTTTTTTTTTTTTAATTCTTAAGCAAAAATCATTATTCACTAATAGAATGTTGCTGGTCATCAGGAGCGACGTTTGAGGGTGGCAACTGGGGCGACTGCCCCAGGCCCCGCGCTTAGGTAGGCCCCGCATTTCGGTCCTGAACATGTCTCGTCCTGGTTAATAGCCTATACATGTAGAACCAAAGAGTGGATGGTAGAACGTATGCTGGAAACGATTGTAAAGAAACGAAAGAGGCACTCTTGTAATCCTTTTTGAATTTCTAATTCCGTAGCGTAGCTCTAGACGTCTTTGAAAGCATTACACCGTTAGCGGAAAATAGGTCAGAAGTACAATTCAGCCAATCCCCTTTATTTGTGCACACGTCATTCACAATAGATTTACTAAAATAGTTATTTTTAGAAAACTGTGTCATCGGAATGGCAGTGTCTCGGTAGTGGTGCGATCGGAAACATTAATTAGCGTCATCAAAGTGATTTCTATGTACGATATCAACATGAGTGGAAGAGATCGCGATAGATTTCGCAAATATGACTCAGGCGCAGAAAAAGCTAAAAAAACGCAAACTAAGAGAAGAATTCGACAGAAGTCAAAAGGGAGCACTGGATAAGTACTTTCCAAAACAAGCAGATAAACAAGATTTTGATTGTCCTGCGGTTGCTGCTGTGGACTCTACCATAGTGACCACTGTTAATGATACAAGTGACAGTGGTTGTTGCGAATCTACCACCGCGCCTTTATTGGATATGAAGTCACCACACTGTGAAGTTAGCGACAGTGAAAGCGGCTTTAGTGAAGTTGTTTCTGCAGAGAACAATTTATTCCCAGGTATCGCAAAAAATATCTACGATCCGAGTAATTGGGAACATTTAACCTGTGCTTTACATGATTTGCTGGTTGAAAAAGGGCCAATTGCTATTGTAATAAGTTAGGGTCAAGGTATCCTGCATGCTGCATGTCGACATCCACAGTTCACTTTCAATTAGCAAAACGCATTATTTTGCAATATGTCTGCCAATAAATTGCATTTTAAATCACGTCGTAACCGGCACGTCATTTTTCGATAAGAATAAACCTTTGTTTATAGACCAGAGACAATAATGAACTTTTAATAATTTAATAAAAAGGTGACACGCGGTATTAAAATTACACAATAATCAATATATTTCATATTTTCAAATACCATAGCATACTGGTTCTTAGCGATCTTTACTAGTAATCTGGCCCCGCGGGGTCATTGCTGGCACTAGGCCCCGCGCTTACCTAACCCCGCCACTGCTGGTCATAAATGGTAAGATATTGGTGGTTTTAAAGAAGGTTAGGGAATGTATCTGATAAATGTACTTATAGATTTTAATGTGGAAGAAACGAATTTCAGATCATGGGCAGTGGTCATAACCGGAATCCATAAATCTAGATATTAAATAAAATTTGTTGGGATGTGAACGCGCTACTAAGTTGTTGCCTATAACAATTGTTTATTTATTCTAGTGACTCTTCATTTTTTTAAAGTTTCCATTCGAACCGAAATAAAAATCTTATTTTATTTTCTATATTTTCAAAACTCAATTCTGCATAAGGGAGCTGAAACTCATGAAATATCATCAATTTTTAACGAACTATTTTGAAAGTACTGTGTATTACAAAGTGTTAATAAACAACCAGTGAAAACAAAATTTTGACTATAAATCCCTTATATAGGAGACATAACTAAAAGGAAAGATTATGTTCAATATAATACGCACCGCGCGACAAACTTCTGAGACATCGAGGACATAAGTGAACCGCTAGTGACCGGTGGAGGTCAATTATAGCAGACGGCTACACATAGTTATATAGAGATAAACTAAACATTCATTAATTTAATAACGGTACATTCGATCGGTATGCCATTTTTCTACAATGCATTGCTAGGTGACAAAAGTTCATGTGCAAAATTTCAACTCGATAGGATTTCGAGAAGTGGGTCATTTTTACTTTTGTCTTTCGGTGGGCAGGACCACGACAGAGAGAACGACAAGACGTTGACGTTAATATGAGGGGTTTAAAAGGGTAGTGACTCCAGGGACTGGTCGAGACTTTACCCCCACCCCCAATCAAACCTTAACTATCAAACAAAATACTGTGACGACCCCTCCTCGTTCAGCCATGTAACCTCAATTCCAAGCAACTAATTTAATCTATGAACATAAACAAACATTCACTCACCTTGTTCTCAGCTCTACGAGCGTGCACCTCATTGAGCTGATCCGTGTTGTAATGATGACTCCTGGACTGTGGATACCCTGTGGAGTCATTGAAGCCGTGCGCACTATTCGCCGTGCTCTGATTTAAGGTCTGATTGTTTCTGCCTTGATCCTCACGAAAAAACTCTGTCTGTTTAATGCTGGCGTTCATATTTGCCGCGTAGCAGTTTCCGTATTCACCGTATTTCGACGCTTTCTGGTCTGCTTTGCGAGAATTATTTGAGGCTGGGAACTTAATAGCATAACTTTGGCTGTATCCGGGAGTTCTTGTAATAGAGATATCTGGTTGTGAGTTTGATGTGAAGCCATAATTAGTGTAGGACTGGTACGTGTTTCCACCTTCGACAAAACCTTTCTCGTCATGTAAGGACATTTCTTGATGAGGAAAAAAAGGTTGAAACAAATTAAATATATTTTAGCAGCTCCTGTGGATCTGTCAAAATTAGGAACCAACCGGAAATCGCTACGGACATTCACCCCGATTGAATACTGGGTTTTCAGAATTATTCGCCTCGGCAAATAGTGCCCACGCAAATCTTATCTTAGATATACAGACGCTCCTTCTATGTAGAAGATAATTGCCTCCACAGACCATGAGAGATGATCTGTTGGCAAGTGATGCAGCGGTCACAGGCCACGGCTATAAGGGTTCCACGCATTACCCAGCCGACTAACTATTGTTTAGTTTGGTACCCATTCAGAGCTGGGTGACTAGGGGACTCCTCAAGCCCCGGAAACAAATCCTCGCCTTTGCGTGGATTCTAACTCATGACCATCGGTACGCCAGTCGAGCGCGCTACCACTCGACCAACGCGTCCCAAAATGGCCAAATATCTATTTTTAAAAATACCTTAAAAATATGATTTTCTAATTCGATTAATATAAAGATTAGAATTTTTAGACATTGTTAAAAATATAAATATATATATTAACTAATTATAGAAATTAATAGCTTGTAATTATAAAGACATAAATTTAATAAACTAATTTTATACGACAATTTCGTGTTTACTTCTAGCGCCACGCCACCATAAATACGAATTAATTCGGATTTCTGATTTTCATTTAACAACACTAGTACTCGGTTCGCACCCAGATCCGGCAAATATTACATATAACTATTCAGATTTGGTACTCGGAAGAAAATGTCTACCCGGTTAGTCCCTACTTACATTGTCAATTTTTTAAATGTCTTTTTTAAAATAAATAAAAGCAAAAATATATATATATTTATTCTTTGTGAGGTGCATTCAATAAAAGGCAATGAAAACTGTTAATCTAAGCCTTACTCTAGCACACTCATAAAATCTCTAGCAACATCTCATTTTTTCAAAGACACTTGTTCACTTTATTTATTTATTTTTTTTTTTTTTCGTTTGTTTGTTGTTTTTTTATGGACAACATTTGATATTGAATTGTTTTGTTCAAAATCGTTTTCTTTTTTAAAGCTCATTTAATACATACTTAAATAAACAATTTTAAAAAGATCTTTTCATTTATAAAAATGTTAACATGCAATCATTAGCTGTTTTCTCCCATTAAAAATCCCCTCAAATTAATTGCTCACTAAAAACATAAAATCATTGTCTACTGGAAAGATCAACACATTGCGCACTGGAACCATCAATTATTGCTCACTGGAAACATCCACTCATTGCTAAATGGAAATATTAACTCTTTACTCACTGGAAACATCAACTCATTGCTAAATGGAAATATTAACTCTTTACTCACTGGAAACATCAACTCATTGCTCAATGGAAATATTAACTCTTTACTCACTGGAAACATCAACTCATTGCTAAATGGAAATATTAACTCTTTACTCACTGGAAACATCAACTCATTGCTAAATGGAAATATTAACTCTTTACTCACTGGAAACATTAACTCATTGCATACTTGAAACTTCAAATATTTACTCACCAGATGCAGCTGCTATTTAAACAATATTCTCGAAAGTGAAATATTATCACTTCAGATGTTATCACCTAAAACTGGACTGCCACACACATAGGTAACATTCTTAGATAGATGCTGTTGTTAACAAAACTCGTTGATTAAACCATCAGATTAGTCATGATTAACGTTGTGTCTTCAAACGGAAAAGAAGTTCCTAATGAGAATATTTTGCCATCTTGTTGTACACTTAACTCAAACGCCGGAGCTTAAATTTTACAAAATTACAAGTAACCTTTGACTTCAGTTTCAACAATTTTTCATTAATATGTCTATTTCCACCACACCCGTACCTTTTCCCCAATACCGAAAATAAAATAAAATTATTTGGTCCACTTTTTATGGAGATTTTTTTAAAGATCTTGCTAGTGAATATTTAGAGCGGTATCGATATGCCAAAGTGACTCTAACATAGATTGTGTTTTTTTTAATATATGTAAACGGTTATCTGCTGTTTTTAACGTATCGATACCAGCTGACTTTTTTAGCATACAAATCTATGTGTGTGTTATCATTCTGTAAACATGAGTTGTGAAATCGACAGCACTTTCTTGTGTCCCCGTGACGGATTATGTCGAAATACTTCCTCTTGCTCTGCACCTTTTCTTACCAGCTATGCCAGATCTATTTCTCGTGTTTGAGGTTGGCCGTACTGAATAAAGAATTATCTATTTTAAGATCCAATCCAATGTTTAACAGAGTATAAAGTGTATGGGGTTTTTTTTAATGCTTAAGTACAACACGTTGGTTAGCTAGATTGCTACATTTCACGCTTTTAAAATTGATACAAGAAAGAAACATTAACAGTGTACAAATATATACAATAAATCCTTTATTACTCTGTGTTCTGTTCGGTATCTCTTATCCTTCCAGAAAAAGCAACATAACGCCAATGTGTATACTAAAGATTGTAAAGTAGCAACGAAAAAATAGTTTTATATTTTTTAAAAACCATAAATGTTAAGCTTAAATTAAAGTTAGTTTATAGTTTAATCTACAACGGAGAAGAATAATGGTGGGCACAAGTCCCTAATAAAATACAGAGCATAGAAGAAGTCTGGGAAACTGGGAAAGGGACCGTCCATACCTGACGTCACGCCATTTAGGGGGGAGGATGGTGTTTGAAGAAAACTGTGACGTCACATCAAAATAGTGACTTTAAATAAAACTTTAAGTTAATTATTTGATCGCTTACAATTTTTTAATGACGTTTTAAATGGTTTTACGATACAAGAGTGCCGCCTCACACTGAAAACATACTTGAATAATAATAAAAGTGATTTGAAACATGTTCATTTTCAAATAGAAAATACGGCTTTTATGGAGGGGGGGGGGAACCGCAATGTTTTGTGACGTCATTTTGGAAGGGGGTCTAGCTTTTTGTGACGTCATTTTAAAGGGGGGTCTAACTTTTTGTGACGTCATTTTGTAAGGGGGTCTAACTTTTTTGTGACGACTTTTGACGAGGGGAGAGGAGGTGACAAGTCGGAAGAAAATCGCGTGACGTCAATTATGAAGGCCCCAAAAACATATTTGGTGCTCGTTTTGTTTTGTACAAGTAAATAAAATTAATTTAGTGTTGGCTAGAAGAGAATTCGAGTGAAAGGTCAGTGGCGTAGCGAGGGGGCGGTGAAAGGAGGGGGGGTAAGGACCCGGGTGGCACTTGACTAGGCGCGGCAAATTCCTAATCCTTAATTAGCTTATATCAAGGAAATTTTTTCAAGAAAGCGGAGCTTTTTATCGCAATAAAAAAAATACAAAACATGATATTACTTTAAAACATAAAGGAATTATTCTTAAGCATGCCAAAACTTTTAACTTCTTATATGCTATAAATTCTTCTGATACAAAAGCAACTGTACTGACAAAAAATAACGCTTAAATAGTATG
>MUZC01004491.1:394795-414866 GCA_002072015.1 Radix auricularia | reverse complement strand
CCCCCCCCCCCCCCCAAATCCACTGCGCTCCACACCCTAATAGGAAAAAAAAACACGATTGAAGTCCGTTTTGATGATAGCAAATTTTAAATTTATATTATCTTACAATTTTCTCGCACAGAAAAGGTTGATTATCAAAGTTTAAGTTCTCATGATTTTTTATTTTTTATTTTACTCTAATTATTTATTAGTAATGCTATTATATTGAAGAGTACAAATTCAAATTGTTTCCTTTTTTACCACTAGCACTTTTTTAAATTATTGCCCCTTTTCTTCCGAAATGGGTTTACAATAGATAGATGATTGTCATAAAAAGGACAAAAACTAATACTAATATTCTGTATAAGCGTTGAAAAATGATATACCAATAATAATTACCGTTAAGCCTCTAGACTTATTTTAAATTGTGAAATAGATTTTTAAAAATTTAAAAGAAAACTGGTCAATTATAATTTACTCTCTTAAAATCTTTAATTATTTGTAATTAGTAATATTTAATAATAATTTGTGTTAATTTTTAAATTGACATTTTTATTTTAAAAAATTGTGTAAAAGGTCAAATAAATTTTTATGTTTTTACACAATAGCTTTTTTCATCTGCTTTTGATAACTTTGCCTATTTATAAGAAATTTGTACTGAATATGAAATTTAACAAATTATTGTTCTTGGTATGTTAAACAAAGTTTGCGAATCGTATTTTTAACCAAAAGAACATTTACTTCCGCCTTGCATAAGTTGCAAGTCTGTTCTTGGCAATTAATATTACTGGAATTCGTTTTTTTAACATTAAGATGACTTCACAAAGCAATGTAGCTGTGAGGAGGTAGGAACTATCTAGACTTATAAAAAGCATGACATTTTAGCTTGTTTTAATTATGTAAGTGTTATTATTTTTACAATTAACAAGGTTTTGGGAAGTGGTATCCAATGTAAACAATCGTCGATTTGAACCCTATTTCTATCACAATTTCAGCTTATTTTAATTACAAATTGTCTCTTTTAATAATTGAAGCGCTATTAATACTATTAAAATAACAGCTGTTATTATTTAGTCCCATATATAATATATAGAATGGGCCTACCTTATAAATATTTGTTTAAAATTATAATTTGCCCTATAAATTATGGCGGTGGTGTACTTAGACTAAGTAGACTTTGACTTAGACTTAGCTTTTGCCCGCGTATACGGCTGCGGTAAACCTAGCCTAACCATGAGCTGTGGCCTAGGTTTACAGCGGCTGACAAAAAAATATATTGACAGGGGAAAACGATTAATTACTATGCGCTGCATTTGCCTAAGTATGAAATGAAGCTCTTGGGTGTCGATTAGGGAGGGATCTTAAAATATTTATTTAAATTAAATATATATTATATACATCACACACATTTTATAGCCAATAAATATATAATATTTCCCTCTGTTCTATTTTCCTTACTTGAATAATTCAAAGAACTAAAACCTTTTTGTTGAATGATTTTTGTTTCATGTTCCTGGGAAAAAAGTGTATCAAAATACTTTGTAGCTAGTCGGACCGTGTTTTATTTCCGTTTAACACTTTTTTCTTTTTTAGCATTTTCGTGTTAAGACGTATTTCACGGTATATATTTCAAACGAAAAGTTTTAATTTGATAAACGGAAATTTGAACACAGAAGAGCCACAGTTCAAACACTGGTGGTAAATATATTGCAGTAACATTTTCACGGGTATTTGAGCACCATTTTACTACCCGGGTAATTGCTCGGTTTACTGTTAAGGGCTGTCCATTAATTATGTCAACAACATTGGGTATAAGGGGACTTCGGTGTAAGACATGTCCGTTTGTTGTGCAAGCCGAACAGATAAACTTCCCTAAGGGGCTATTTATGATTAAGGATGGTTTCACTTGCGCTAGCCGCAACGTTGTCTACACCATTGTGTGTAAGCGCTGTCCTTTGAAATACATAGGAGAGACGGGACGATCTTTGTCGTGCCGAATGTCTGAACATATTAGGGCGATTACACAAGATAAACAGTTTTCCGTCTCCCGTCACTTCAATGGACGCGACCATATGGGTGTCAAGGACCTGGCAGTCACTGCTATTGTCTCGTGCACAAACACCCCACGCGGGTCCACATTGAAAACAGATTAATTGAAAATCACGGTACAATCGCCCCACATGGGATGAATATTGTCTTTTCTCTGACCACCTAGGCGTTTGCCCCGCCCACTCTCTGCTTTCCTATATAAATTTGCTCTGTCATCTCTCAGTTTCACTTTTTTGGATACTTTGGATTCCACCGCAGCTAAGTTTCATTTTATATTTTATTTTTATTTTCGTTTTACTTGTGTAAAACTTATATTCGTTGAAAAAGGCTCTTTGCCGAAACGTTCGCTGTTTTGTTACGTCCGGTCAGGCTAACCCTTACCTTGTTTACGTCTTTTCCATTTAATTTTTTAATAATTATCAACAAGTTTGATTTTAACAAATACTTTTTAAAGTTAAAATTAAATACTAGCCTACCTGTACAAATTATAACCATGAGTGTATAGGCTATCTTACTTGTCAATCCAGTGAAAAAATGTTTTTAAGGGTCGTCCATAAATAACGTCATGCGATTTCTGCTAATTTTTCACCCCTAGACACACGTTGTCATAAAAACTTAGTCCGCCTCCCCCATTTTTTTTTCTAATTTGATGTCACAGAGCTATTGACCCCCCACCCCCCAAAGCCATATTTTCTATTTCAAAATGAAACAAATTAAAATCACTTTCTTAAGTGAAGGTAATCATTTGAATATTATGAAATTGTTAATATCTTTGAATGTATACACATTTATTTTAAAAACTGAAATTAATTTTTCTTTTCTTTTGATGTGTGTGTGTGGGGGGGGGGGGTATTTAGTATTTACCTATATTATTATAATGGGGGAGGGGTCGGGTGGAAAACAAAATGTTCTAAACGTTTTTTAAAAACTTAGCTATGAATAAGACATACAGATAATACTAATACAATTTGGGTCATACTCATAGCGATGGTGACAGAAACACCTTTGCATATGCAAGAACAAACTCATACCAATTCTCGTTCTCATCTTAAATTTGGGTATGGAATTGGTTGCCTAAACTATCTAAGAAAACATACTATCAATTTTTTTTTTAATTTAAAGCTCTAACAAAAAGGAAATGCTTAACATAAATCCATTGAATATTAAAGCATGCATAGGCGTGAGACTGTAGAAATAGAAGGAGAGTCTGTAACACAAAAGATAAGACATAGACTTGGGGGCGGGGGCATGCTTTATGGATACTTGGATTTGCATGTAGTATAAAACAATTTTTACAAGCACCCTCATTGTGGTTATAATTATTATTTTTTTTTAATTCCTTAATCGAGATTTGAACTCGACACCACCAACATAAACTCTGCTCTCTACCATTCATCTGGAACTGCCCATGAAATCTATCAGTTTTTTAATTGATAAATAATTATCCTTTAATGGGGACTGATCAAGTTTCTTAAACATTCAGTAATCATGAAAATTGCATACATGCATTGATTATTTGAAGACTACTGTTTATTAGCATAGGGATTGCACAATTTTATCCTAAATATAGTGAAATCGGCTCATTTTTTTAGCCACTGGGGATGCTAGCCAATGCCAATGGTTTGGCTAGGTATAGGCAGGCCAAGGACAATGGTTTAGCTGGGTGTACCGCTGTGGTGTCCGTAGACACTGCGATAAATTATTTATTACATTGTCTTGTATAGTCAATTATAGTGTATGTTAAATTGATATGCAGATAAAATAGAATAGACTAGATAAAATGTAAATATTTATTAATTATTAAAATGGAACAAATTTTAAATCCTTTAAAGAAAACAAGAGTGGAGTTATTTCCCCCACCTCATTCCCTTTCCTTCTCCCAGAACAATTTCTTGTAATTGTCATTCCTTGTATCAATCAAGCTGTATCTCCTTGAGTTTTTGTCACTTTTTGTGAATCCACATATTCATACTATCAACATTTATCTGTGCGTAAACAAAGATTCAAAAATAAACAAACAAACAAAAGATGGCCACGAGTTAAAATCTCAGTGAAGGTAGGGATCTGTTTACTGTCACTGAGTACACCCAGCTCTGCCACAATTGCTAGACTAAATAAACGGGTTTGGCAAAACACCAGCCGAACGGAAAAAACCAAACTATGTGTCTATCAAGCCTGCGTCATCAGTACGCTGCTATATGGTAGTGAGACATGGACCACTCATACATCATATGAGCGCAAGCTTAATAGCTTCCACTTGAGGTGTCTGGGTCTCATCTTTGGCATTAAATGGCAGGACAAAGTGTCAAATTGTGAGGTAATATGTGTGCCAATATCCATATCATGTTCTCAATCCTTAGTGAAACGCCTAAGATGGCTACGACATGTAAAAAAAATGAGACCGGGTCGTATCCCCATGGACCTTCTATATGGAGAACTGGCTTTGGGGAAGAGGAAGACAGGTGGCCCACGTCTCTGATTTAAAGATGTCTGTCAGAGAGACATGAAAGCAGCCAGAATAAACACAAGTTAAACGGAATACAAAGCAGAAGACCCATCTACATGGCGCACAGTTGTAAAAGAGGGCGTCATAGTAGGCAAGGAGCGAAGGATGGAGGAGGCTACAGACAGAAGAGTTAGGAGAAAAGCCAAAACATTGGGAAGCACAGAACTTGTGTGTAAAAGCTGTGGTAAAGACTGTTACTCAAGGATAGGACTGCTTAGCCACATGAGAAAATGCAACCCAACCCAAAGGTGATGCACCATCGTCACTCGAGATGGAAGGATGCCGATGAATGAAGAATAAACTGATTTTTACTTTAAATTAATTAATTTTCCACAAAAAAACACATTTCATTTTCTTAATTATTTTTTTTAAGTTTGCCAGGGTCTAAATGTTTCCAAATTATTTTTGTACAGGGAAGACCAAGTTAAATTTGCTCAAGGCAGGATTTCTCTTGTTGAGAAATACTATGGTCTCCTGTGTGAAACCTTAGGATCAGTCATTAGAAAATCCGCTAGATTGAGAGATAAAGGTAAGATACTCAAAGCTTAGTATTCTACATAAATTTTCTTGACACCAACGTTATTACATCATATAAATACTAATTCATTAACATGTTTGGCTTACTGTTAAATAATTTGATAGCCTTAAATACATTTGATATGTGCCTTATTATGTAAGTAAGTAAGCAACAGGTATTTTCCTGCAGACAAACAAATTTAATGAAATACCAGTATAATTGTAAGAGAAGTAAGAACCATAAAGTTACATTAATTCCACTACCCAGATCACTATTTTTTTAAAGTAAATTCTTACATTTTAGTTTTATAACAACATAACAAGAGATAGCTCTTTAAAATCAATTTAACAAAAGTTTCAGAAAATCGGATAGTATATATTTTTCCCTAAGAAGACTAGCCATACCATAGTTGTTTATTTTTACTATAACTTTGGCAAAGACTTAATTCAATTATTGCAAAGCTTGTTACTGGTTAAATATTTATTTGAACCTTTCCAGGAGATTTGTTTTCACATCATTTAAAAGAATATGCAGATAATGAAAGAATTAATGGATCTTCGAAAGTGAATCTGACTACATTTGCACAGAATTTTTCTGCTGTCCAAGACTATAGACATGCAGAGGTATTAAAATTTGTTTCTGGATGGCATATATTTTTCAGTCCCATTCTTTACAGCTTGGTATTAAGCTATAATTTAAAATTCTTTAAATAGGCCCCATTGTTAGAATCTTGTCTTGGTCAACAAGGATGTTCCATTGCTAACTTATTATAAAGTTATGGCACATGTTTTCTTAAGAAATTAGAAATTAATAAATTTACCAGCATATAAACCTTTTTTTTTTTACTAAATACAGATTATTTTATTTTTACAGATGAGACACTAAACACTAATTTTGGTTTAAAACACTCAATTTATTTTCAATTACTAATGTCTTCTGTTTTAATTGGAAATAAATTGCTTGAGTCTTAAAAATCAATTTCATTTGCTAACTTTGGCAGTTTGTCATTTAAATTAAATAATATTTAATATGTAATATTTATTGATGAAATTTTCATTCATTATCTATTAGGTTCAAAGATTAGAAGAAAAAGTTTTAAAGCCACTCACACGATATGGGAAGATCTGTAAAAATATGAAAGTGAGTTTAAATACCATCCCATGTTTTATATTTATCTGACATTTGTAATTAAATTATTAAAATTTATATCTTTATCATGGATATTTAACTACATAACTTATGTTATGTCTTTATCCCTTCATTGCAGTCAAGTGTTCGGAGTAACCAAAATGCCACAAAGAGTGAAGCTAAACAGTTGGAGAAGTTGGAAAAGTTACAGCAAAAAGGTCCAGCAGACAGTCCTGAGCTTGTATCCTTGATTTCTAAGATTTACTAGACCAAAATATCCAAACTGATATCATTCAAAAAGTTTCTCAAAAATCAAAGAGCTGGAAATTTATACCTGCCTGTGAATTAGCAATTCTCAATAAGATTTAAGTAACATTGGAGTAATTATGCTCAGATCCTTTCAATATTTTTCTTGGAAATTATTTTTACTTAAAGATGATTGAGTTTTCAGTTATCAAATCAGAACTTTTTAAAAAACAAGTGAAATTGAGTTTTTTTTATGAATTCTTGACAAATTATTATCACATGCACTTTTTCAAGCTAAAGAAATGTCTTAATTCCCCTAAAAGAAAAATGAATGAGTTATCTAAAATAAAAAAAAATTTTTTTAAATATTTTCTTTAACAGATTTCCAGATAAAGGTAGAGTTCTTGTTTTTCAAGCTCTGTCAATTGTAGCGGTGTCCCAAATTCAGGGCCTATATTATATAATAAGGGTTTTTATATAGAAATTTCTGAAACTAAAATAAATATTTATGTATAGAATAAGGATAATAAAACTTAATGTCATTTTGACTCTTTGAGTATAGTAAATCGAGATAATTATGGATTCCAGCATTCACCTACAATTATTTTGTACATTTTCTGTGCTGCAGGCCCAGGCTGACCTTCAAAGGATGAGACAAGTCAGTGGGAATTTTCAGGAACAGCTCCTGTCTGAAATGGACAGTTTTGAGAAGCAGAAGCTCACAGATTTAAAGGTGGTTAGCTTGTGACATTTTCTAAATGTTTTAAGAGGTCAAACATGACAAAAATTATCAGGTAATACCTGATGATCATTTCCATTTTTCAAGTTCTGCCAAATTATCAACAGTGAATTAATGTGAAATTTATTGTTAGCAGATTGAATTTTCTTTCATAAAAAAATATATTTTTTTTTACCTCATACAGTCAGTTCTCAGTGAATATGTAAAGATAGAGATGATGTTCCATGCCAGGGCACTCAAGTATTTGTCAAAGTGTTACCAGGCTGCCCAAAGAATTGATGAGGATGCTGATATGGATGTAAGTGACTGTCACAGCAGCTGGAAATGTTAGGGAGTTTATAGAGTTAGGATTGGTCTTAAAGACAGAAAGTTTCATAAATGTTAAGCGGAATTAAAATACTTGACTCTCTAGTTAACAAGCAGGCAGACAAAAAAATGCATCAATAAATAACTTGGATAATTTTCCTAAAATTGTGCTAATAAAATTCGCTAAAATGCAGCAAGTTTGGCGGGTGTGAAGTATTTTACTGAAATTTGAATTAAAATGTCATAAATATTTTACACAAATGATGTGATATATTAAGTTATCAATATGGTTAAGGGGCAGAAAAATGTATGCTGTGCTATAACTGGGAATGAAAAGAGGAGGTTTATTGCTTATTGAAATTCTTATCAAGTTCTTGAATGTTTTTTTTATCATTTTATCATTTTCAGAAATGAATAATTGAATTTATATATTCCAACATTTATTCATCAGCAATTCCGTGCAGCCCTCATGGACATGTCTGGACTGACAAACCCTTTCGCACAGACCACATCAACAGTGTCATCCTTTGAACCCCGGCCGACCTTTGGAGGGATGACAAGCAGCTCCTCATCACAGCCATACAGCACGGTGTATTCCTTGCCACAGAGACCTGGCATTCAGGGGGTGAGTTTTTAGCCAGACATTAAGATTTATTTTTAACTCTTAATGCGCCATAAGTGCTGTAAGAATTTCCCGAATTGCGATCAACCGGTTATGAAATGTTAAAAATTGCGTAAAAATTCATTTATAATATTATTGTCGTACTGACGTCATCTTTTAGGATAAGAATGGTTATTTTATGTATCCGAACGACTGTTTTGCGTTTAAAACTATTTTTACCTGTAGTTCAGTGCTATTAATTTAGTAATAAAGTATAGCGAAATCGCATCTTGGAAAAAAAACATAAAAACTTCCAAAAAACTTCGCGAATCGAGCGATAACACTAGCGAGCGAAACAGCCGCCATTGCCGGAAGTTGAAAACACCATTTTTCACGCACTGAAGAGTTTTTATTTTCTGTAATTTCGTTTCTAAATAGAGTTCTATCGAGTCGCGCATTATCGCCCTTTGGTACAAAAACGGTAAACCGCAGATTATCGCGCTTTGGTACATTAAGAGTTAATGAATCAACTAAGTGTTTGGTTGGGACACGACTTGTGTGCAGGTGTAAAGTATAGAGTTGAGCTATGTAAATGTTCACTATTGTCTTGATGGGTTGCTTATAGACATCAGTTGCTAGGACCTCAGGCTTCGTCTGTTAATGTTAATGTTAATGTTTTGCTATCATATTTTTGTCAAAATATTTCAGATGGTACCCTTCAGGAAAATTAAGGAATCTGACTTTTAATGTTTATTCCAAGCCAATATTTCATGTCCATATATATCTTGGTTGTATGTAAGTGAAGTTGAGTTTGCTTTACAAGTTGAGCTCACCATTTCATAATATATTTTAACAATGCATTGAATGAAACAGCAAGAATATATAATCCAGCCCAATTTTTTTTAAACATGAGAATGCATAGAAATAAGTTGTTAGCATAAAAAAAAGACTATGAAATGGAAGAGTTTTTCTCTGTTCTGTTGCTTATTTCTGTTTATCTATTTGCGTTTTAATCTCAACTTCTAAATTCTTAAAATTTAATTGAAGTGAAAGTTAACTACAAACCCAAATTTTGCATAGTGTTAAAATAATCATATATAATTTGAAGATCAATAAACTGAAAATATAAATAATAAATGTCCTCACTTTCAATCTCATTGATATTTTATAGTAAGTAGAATTCAGAAATTTTAACATGAATGTAAATAATAATGTTCCAAATTTACCTCCCATTTTTTAAACAGAAAATTCTATTTAATTAAAATTAAACTATGAAGTAGATAATTACAGTATTAATAACTAGTTAAATAGAAGGTTTATCAAAATTACTGAAAAAATACCACAGTATCATTTGCCCCAATTTTTAATTTAAAAAAAAAAAAACCTAAATCTTAATGGGGATGATGATGTCATAAGTTATTTGGAAGTGAACAGGTTAAAGTTTACAGTTTTTAACAAAATAATTTGACATTTTACTTGTGTTAAAGAACAGAAAATCATTTAATCCTAAATGTTAAATATCTTACATTGTATTGTAGTTAAGAAATAATAGAATAAAATAAGACCGATAAATTTATGAAGGCAGACTTATGTTATAGTCTTATTTGTCAACAGTTTTTATAGTGAAAACAAGTATATTTTTTAAAATGTCATTGTTGTTCTAAATATATTTTTAAAATATCACACTTTTGATGTCGTTCTTTACCAGTCCAGCTTATACTTTTAAAGATAAAACATCAAGATTTTGAGTTTAATTTTCAATTGTGTAATTAGTATGTATAAAAACTGTCTATTTTAGTCTTATTTTAATAAGTAGGTGTTATTTAAGCCTACTACTACACTGCATTACTTGAAGCAGTCATTAAATTGTTTGTTTATGTTTTTAAAAGCATAAAAGGGAAACTCTTGATTACTCACTCACTACCTGTTAGATCTTATGTAAATGAGTGTATTTATTGTATTGGCATTTCCATTTCTATTTCATTTTTTAAATTTTGTCTAGCCCATGTATGATGACAATGATGAAGATTCTGAAGACGAGGATGATGATGATGGTGATGAAGACAACTACTCTGATGTACCCTAATTTGGGAATTCAGTTTTGAAAAAGATTAAGCTCTGAAGATTTTATTATTACCTCTTTCTTGCTTTAAATGTTACTTTGGACCTATTTCATAACAGTTATTCAAATTACCAAGCTATTTAAATGCATCCGTCCTATTAGCCATGAGATTTTAACTTATTATTTTTAAGTTAAAACATTTTGTGTTACTTTCACATGATTTAAATTATTTGTACTAATTGTACTTGGTTTTTTTTCATTAATTTATTTAATTATTTATAATATATTTTGATTGCTAAGTAATATTGAATAGTCACAGACAGACAGATAAGCAAGCAGTTTGTTACCTTCATGCCTTTTTTAATTTATATTTTAAATAACTTTTGTTAAAAGACTCTGAACTGACTTACATGAGCAATTAACTGTAAAAACTTGTCATTCAGTATTTTAACACTTTGCCTCATTCTTATCTGACTTTTTACATAATCTTTTATGGTTTTTTATTGCCCAGTGTCATAATTAAAATGTATCACTTGTGTGTCATTATAAGATTTCTGTCAACATCTTGACACAACTTATTATGTAGCATATGAGTGGTATAAGCTTGTAATAACCTACTGGTACAGAATTTAAAAAAAAATAATTTTCATTAATGGATTTTTCTTTGGACTAAAATCATTTAATTTTGAATTAATAGGTGCTTCTAAGGCTATTTTTTGTGTGTGTCCCATAACCTCGTGTTCATATGAGGTTCTAATGTTTCCATTAGAACTATCTCTGGGCTTGGTAGACTTTGGCGCCGCCCATCTCCTCTCCAGATCAGCGGAGGACTTTTTAGCATTTTTATAGTGGCTTTATCGTGGTCTAGATCCCACGCCCTTCAGCTAGTGAGGGGAGCGCATTACTGATGTTGCTATCCAGTTGAACTTCCACATGTTGAACTTTCACATGTTGAACTTCCACATGTTGAACTTTCACATGTTGACTTCCACATGTTGAACTTTCACATGTTGAACTTTCACATGTTGAACTTTCACATGTTGAACTTTCACATGTTGAACTTTCACATGTTGACTTCCACATGTTGAACTTTCACATGTTGAACTTCCACATGTTGAACTTCCACATGTTGAACTTTCACATGTTGAACTTCTACATGTTGAACTTTCACATGTTGAACTTTCACATGTTGAACTTCTACATGTTGAACTTCCACATGTTGTTGAACTTCCACATGCTGTTGAACTTTCACATGTTGAACTACTGTCACATGTCACACGGGCATGTTGACATTCAACAGATTTTGGTGGAAACTTCATTTCAAAATATATTTGAAGGCAGGCATGGAATAAAGCAATATGTTAAATTCACAAAATATTTTTTTTTTCGCCCCTTATTATAAAATGTTCTTAATCATAACTTTTGAGATATTGGGAATATGATTAGTAGGGCCATCTAAAATTTGGTTGTAATCGATTGATTTGTTTTCATGGGATGAACAATTTACAATAAAGTGTTGTCGCATTGAGCAATATTAATATATAGAACTTTGGACCAATCTCATATCTTTTCCATCTCAATTACAAATTCTTTGCCTGTTTAACAACTGGTCACAGGTCATTGTTTACTTTGTTCAACAAAATTATTTACCAGGTGTCACTTTTTCAACAGACTTTTGTTTTTTTCTCTTAAGCTCAACATATGCTACAATCAAGGAAATAGTCTCCACTAATTACAGCCCAAATTTTCTTTACAAAGTTCATTCCTTTTTTCTTGTATTATTTTTTGTCCCTAAGTTTTTGCATAAACTTATTGTTTACATGTTTATCATGTTTTTTCTTCCCTTTCACTTTGCTTTTACTGCCTCGAATGAAACAAACCTTTTTACTATTAAATCTTCTCTTAGAATTTTGTCATTAAATTTTTTTTTTTAAATTTTAAACTTCCTTTTTAATATTGAATCTTACTTAGCTAATTGGGCAAGTGTAAAGATAAAAAATTAATCAAATAATGATCCTTTCTTTTTTTTTTTTTTTTTTTTAAACTATTCAGAAATTAGCATTGAGATTTTATCAGATGTATCGCTAAAGTTTAACCCCAGGTGACCGTTTTTTTAGTGTCTTCATAAGAGAAGCTCTTTGTGAGATGACAAAAAAGAACTGGATCAAACCTCATAATCTATAATGTCATAAGAACTCTTTTGAACTAAGAAAACCGTAAGGTATTTCTGAAGGAAAATTGAATTTATTGTGCAATATTTTGTGAAGCAAAAAGTTAGGTCAGAAGCAGACCTAATAAATGGGGGAAAAATGTGTAAGCTTAAATAAATCATTTCTCCCAAATCAAGCAAGCATTCCTTTTTTAAAAGTTATAAAATAATTCTCCATAAACAATTTTTTATATACAAATTATATTTACCAATAAGAATGACTCAAAGTTTAATCTCTCCATCAACTACAACAAACTCTTGTCAAATAGAAGACATCCATTATTGGTTTTGTTGTTGTTTTTTTGTGTGTTTTTTTTTTGTTTTTTTTTTTATAGATCAGCGGTTCTCTTGTTAAACTATTAAATACTATTTGCTGTGCCATCTGTGAGGCAGTGATAGTTCTGTTTGTAAATTTGACTGAAGTGTTTTCTATACTATTAGTTTTTAATTAAGCACTCTAAATAATGCAATTTTTAGTCTTATTGTAAAGTAGTTGGAGTCCTTTTACTATTTCCCAGTTTATTGAAATAATTTGATTAGTTCTCTACTTATAGAATCCATACCTGTCTCAATAATCCACTAAAAAATAATATATATGTATTGTATGTTTTTATCTAAATATTTATTTACTTTTTACTCAACTTTTAAAATGAAGCTGTGATATTTAATTTATTTTAAGCTGCATCATAAAATACTATGCTATCTTATTGTGTATTATGTAAATGTTAATTAAAATTCAGATTTTAATATAATACACTATTCCTGGATTCTGCTTTTTGTGCTTTGAACTAATCTCAGATGCATTTTTTCCTTTATGGAAAAAAATTATTATGAACAATTATGTGTGTAAGGTTAATTTTTTTTTTTAATACTCATGTTTGTAATGTTACAAATATTGCAATCATATGTAATTTAAAGGGTCAGTAACTCTAAGTTAAAAGAGCATTTTGAAAAAAAAAATGCCATTGGTCTAAGAAAAAATGAATGGACTTGCTCCCATCTCTGTATTCTAAAAATCCCTCTAGCTAAGGGAGATGATCTTCTTTAGGACAAGCTCGATCTTTCTGTGACATTAATTCTTTACATCTTTGTTGCTTCATATGTCATCATCCTGGGGAATAAAACCTTGAATTTGTTCTGGCCAGTCCTCAGAGCATTGGTAAAAAAAATCTAACTCACACCAGTCGGCACGTTAAAAAAAAAGGTCCTTTAATTAAGACTCATGAGTTGGGTGTTTGTGTGTGTGTGTGTGGGGGGGGGGTAGGGTGCTGATCAAGAGTTCCAAATTTGGTTTGGCAAAATATTAGACTACGTTAATATTTCATTAGATTCATTTTGCTGGAGCAATTCCCCCACCACCACCACGGAGAGATCTTAGATTTTATTCTAATGAAATGTGAAATTAAGTTAGGCCAAGGAGACATCCAAAAATAGATAATAAATTAAGAATGAATGGGTACATTATGAACACCTGATTAAAGTTTTGCATAATGATGAACCTGCGGATATGAAGGACACGACCCGAGTGACTTTTTATAAGGTGACCCCTTATTTTGTGAGCTGAAAATGAACGCAAACCATTACTTTTTCTCATTCTCATGTCCACTCGTTACTTAAAATTATCGAGCAACTTTTATCTTTCTTATTTTATGCCGTCAAAATGGGCTTACCCCATCTCCGCCTACTGCAGACGTCATTAATTATGTTATTAGTTTTTGGCTTTGTTCTTGGTCTTGGTGACTGTTCATGACGTTTTGTCTGATATAACCACCCGACCTTTTCCTCTACCCCCAAGAGTGGCGTCACTGGGGGGTGCGGGATGTGTGGGCCGCACCGAGTGACACTATAACATGGGGTGATACCAACCAACGCGTTAAATTATGAATGTTCCCTTTAAATTAGAGTAACGACAGGCTCGGAGGAGGTCTAAGGGGTAAATCTTGAGGGCGTGACACCGTGAGCTACCGCACAGTGTGAAACCGACCTTAGTGACGCCTCAAAACGCACGAACACTGGAACACCTTTTGTGTGAAATATTTGATGGGGCCAATCACACAAACTCTACAATCAAGGAGTTCCGGGATTTTAAGACTTGTGATCTACACTGTATTTGACAAGAAGAAATGCTGGGAAAAATCATTCTTTGCTCTCTTTGTGGGGTGTTTTTTGTTTTGTTTTGTTTGTTTGGGTTTTTTTTTTTAATTGTTTTTTTTTTGTTGTTGTTGTTTATCTCGAAATTTAAAGTTTGTTTTTTTCCTAAATATAATTTATAAAAAACAAAATTCGCTAATATTTAGTTTGTTGCAACTTTCTAAAATAAATTATTTAGCGCTTACTGTCAACGATTTTAATTATTAATCTTAACTCAAGTGTCCAAACTTTTTTCAGAAAGATCTCTTAATACATGTTTTAATTGAACTGATTTAAACTTAATATTAATTTCACAAAACCTTACTTAACCTGCTTTCAATCGCATTGTTATGTCGCTAGCGGTTACCATAGAATTCATGACTAACGAAATCGTTACAAAATGTAATTAGTTACCTCATAAAAACTAAGTCAAGTTAATGGCAGGGACTTATTCTTTAAAGCTGAAAGTCACATTTTTTTTAAAATGAATCTATAAGTGAAATTGGTGTTAAGCTTATGTAATTGAATTTATTCATTTCTGAAGCACAAAATATACTGACATACTTTTACTACAGCTTGTACATTTTAATTAAATACAAATTTTATTATAGTCTAATTTATAGAAAAAATGACTGAATGGATTATTGGTGACCCTTAAAGAGTAAGACGCTGGCCAACTGTCCAGCGCTGAAGTGCGTCATATTCCCTTGTGTACCAAGAGATGTGCACCAGAAGTATATGGGTAGCCGTGGAAACAACACAAGTGTGAAATGCATTTTTACCTCCACGAGAGCGCTTGTAAAATATTAATCGTATGTGTGCGAAGCTTTATTTAACTATGATATATATATGGTAATGAGATTTAGAAGAAGAAACACTTTGCAATACCATTTGATCAGTTTCTACTCTGTTCAAGGGGCCAAGGGTGTCCCTAAGTCTACGCAGATTCGAATGGGTACCTATTACTAGTTAGGGAAACAAAGGTGGCTGGGAATAGCGTGGAACCTTCACAGCCGTGGCCTGTGAAAACTTCGCCACTTGCCAACAGACCGGCTTGGACTGTGGACGCAATAATCTTCTGTATGCAATAGTTTTGACGATGGTAACCTTCATTTATCAACTATATTTTGTGCAAAATTTCTGGTCATTTAAAAAAAAAAATTACGTTGACAAATCTGGAAGACTTATCTATTGCTACCAGTGCTATATTATCATTGCATGAATGTCCCGTTGGAATCTCCCCGAAAGGTCAGGGCCATACCATCATATAATATAATCTTTTAATCAATTTTTACGAAATAATAACAACGAAATTTAGAAACCCGAGATCAGGCGACCAATTGTATCCTACTCATAATCAATGGTCCCTCTGAGGTTTGTTGACCCGTGTGCAAAGTAAAAAATAAAAAATAAAAAAACTCATGTGCAAAGTTGCACAGAATCCCATTTTTTTCAATATCTTGCAAAATTTTCTGCGCGGTAAACTTAAATTGTTGCGCGGCGTCTGTCAGACATCTGCCTGTCGCGCATCTCAAAGGTAAATATTGCTGATAACCCAACCTTGATGGGCAGGGGCGTAACCAGGAGGTTGCGGGGTGCAAAACACACCGGGGGACAGCAATCCTAGATACGCCATCGTTAAATCAAAGAATCGGTTCAGTATTAGTGGTTTTCTCGATTAAAAAATTATAGCAACGTTGGCCAAACCCCATGCGGCTCTTATGAGTTCCCTTTATTCACCAAGAATTAGTGAAATTAAAACTTTTCGTTTGAAATTAATTATATCTAAATTAAATTATTAAGTATATTTTATAAATTCTTCACCGAAAAAAAGGTTCAAAATAATTTGCGCTTGTTTTATATCTTAAAAGTTGGGGGTAGCCATTGGTTTCTGGTTGATGTTTGTGCAAACTGTTAAATTTCTGTTTACAGTAAAAAATCAGAATTTAGAATTATTATAAGTTGGTAACTTATCACTTAAAATTTATATCAAAGATGGTAACAAATAGCAGGAAACGAAAATATAAAGAAGAATTTTTATTGTTTAACCCACAGAAACCCACATAGTTTCGCTCTTCTTTTTAATCCGCTCATCACACAGGTAATCAAAGATGGTTTCCAGCTTCCCATGAACATTGCTCATGTTTGATGGGTTTGATGGTGATACGCATGTTACAATCTGTGATAGATTCCTAAAGTCTCGCGCCACACGTGAAGGAAGCTAGTTGCTGAAATTATTTCCATTTTCGGTACAAACTGCTGCTGTGAATCTTTGTACTCCACAGTGAAGTTCATAATATCAAAGCATCCAGCTCTAACTAGTAACCAGCACTAACTAGTATCCAGCACTAACTAGTATCCAGCACTAACTAGTATCCAGCACTAACTAGTAACCAGCATCTGACAGAACTTCTTCGCAATGCAGCTACTAGTTGCTAGCCAGATTTAAAGAGACTTGCTAGTTCAAAAGCCTCTCAGCAGAAACATAACAACTCATGTTTAGGCTATATGATTGATTAGTCAATATGCAGTGTGTCTTATTAACAATACATTTTATCTTATCTTATCTTATATGTTACAGACGCTCCTTCTGTACAGAAGATTATTGCGTCCTACGTATTTCTATGGTTTGTGTTTAGTCCTGTATTCTTACTAGAGTTTTAAAAGATGATAAAGTGGAGGCTTTCCTGGTTTCTTCAGGCAACCCATTCCACGCCCGAATACCGTTTATTTTGACATACGTGTTTATTGTGTAACTGTTAAAGCTTTTAAATATTTAAATCATTTAACTGCAATAAAACATAATTTTTAGTAATAAATTATAAAAGGAATATTTCATTGCGAGTGGGGTCATGGCCCATAGTGCTTCAATGTGACTTTCAACTATTTAAAAAAAAAAAAAAAAACTATAACGGCTCTCAGTTACTGCATTTCTGGCCAAAGTTGGTTTATGGAGTTCTTGGATGAACTCCAGTTTTGATTATTTTTTTAAAATAGGATACATTTTTAATATTAAAACAAACCAGAGGCGTCACTTGTCACTGGAGTTGGTGTCACCCCCTCACGGTTTACCCCCATAAACCTAATTTGAGTCTGCCCGTGACTAATAACGGGAACATACATTTTGGTGTCACCCCTTGTGATGGTGTCACCCGGTGCAGTCCTACCCCTCCGCACCCAACCCTCTCCGTAACGCCTCTGAAACAAACAATTAAAGGGTATCCATTTTCTGTTTACGACTGTTATTATTACCATAACTACTACTCTGTGTGACAAGGGTCAAAGTTCAATGACTCGTATGAGCCCCCGGTCTTGTCAAAGAAAGCTGCACAACATCTGAGGATTGCATTAAGGCGGGAAATGTTCCGTCAAAACCCCAAACAAATTCTCGACATCTGCCAGACAAGCCTGACGCTGGCCGCAATCAAAATCACATGCGAAAGGAATCCACGTGCGAGTAAACGAAGCCAAAACACAACATTTGGCAGGATGTGAGCTCGGGGGGTAATTGAAATTTTATCGTTTGTGGTTAATGGTAACAATGATACGGAGAAGGTCCATGCGCACTGTCATTAGAACTGTTTTTGGTGCGCGCCATAGGACACTTCAGATGAACAGAAGTGGATAGTTTGTGATATTAGATTTTGGTAACAAAAGTCTTTTTTTTTTTTTTACCATCGTGAAACTTATTTCTTGAAGAGTTCCAGAAAAGCTACTGTATTAGTATTAGTTAATCTCTGAAGGTTTGTGTTCGACTCTCGGGCTAATTAAAATAAATAGAAGGTTCATATCATGTCATAAGTTTAAAAAATTTACACTAATTGAACTTTTTGATAATGATAAAGTTAATGAAAGTTACATCTGTATAGAATTAGAAGTTCTTAGTATCTAAACAAAAAGATTGAACACAAGTTAGACAGCAGCAGTGCTTCGTCTCAGGGCAAGAGTGATTAGAGTTAGAGTGCTTCAAATTTCAATTCAAGCAACTCTACTAAAACGTAACTAAGAAGTAAGTATCCATTCATTCATCACTCAGGGAATTCTAACTTGACATCCCCCCCCCCCACACACACACACAAATAATGCTGACTCGATAATTTTTTAAAGTTTTTTATTTCTCTTCAATTGATTTGTTTTTTATGTTGTGCTGGTACTGGTAGCCAGCATGTAAATATGTAATTGTAATGTAGTCATATAGATTACACTTCTGCTGATTGCCCTCTTCGCGTGGCCTTTTGAAGATTTAGCTGTTTAACTCGAGAGACTGTGACCGGATCTTAAGAGCTTAAGAATATTAAGACAAGTCACTTTTATCTACTCAAGTTATCTTCCGTATTAAACTAATTTTACGCTAAAATTATTTACTTTATTTATTTTTTTTTTGAAAATTATTTGTTTTATTGGGATGGTGGGAGGACACATTGAATATATATTAAATTATATATTTTATGTTTTATTTTATTATTAATTCATTTTATTTTAATCAGTTTTTTATATTTAATTTTATTTATTTTTAGATAACATTCATACATTATTAAATGATTAAATGTAATATTGTCGCGTATTAGATGTTGGTGATGCTAACTTAAGTGAAATTGTATAATAATAAAAGAGAGCAAAGAAACTTAATTAACTTCTTTTCGATTTCAACATTTTCTTTTGGATTCCATCTTCATCTACTAAATAATCTACTTTATCCTACCCAGTAGTCACCAAGAAATGCAGTGCCTAGCGATCTGCTAAAAAAATATATTTTATTTTATGTTATTTTTCAATTTAAATATTATTACATGTAAAGGTTAATGTCTGCGTTCTCCTCACGTATCTTTGTATTTAGTATTTACCTTTGTAAGCTGAATTATTTTATTTTATTATTTTTTTTTTTTAATTTTTATTTTGCTTTATGACCTTGTCCGAGTTCTTAAATCCAGTAAGGACAATGAATCAACTTATAAAGAAAAAAGAATGCGGCACACTGCGATATTATTATACAATGGGAGAATTAAGCGAAACAACACTAATGACTTCATCAACGGAGTACACATGTATGGACAACACCATATGTTATGGCAACGGGAAATGCGGAAATATGACCTACTTATCGCTAGAGTACAAGTACAGCGTACACAAATTTGTATATCTGAGACCTGTCTGCACTTGTTTGTTGTGATGGAAAAGAGGAAGATGGGTTGTAACAAGGACAGAGGCGTCACCCAACGCGGTAGCTCATGGTGTCACCCCTCATGACTTACCTGACAGACCTGCTCGGAGTCTGCCAGTGACAAATGACGTCAACATAAAGAATTTTACATTTTGCCGTCACGCCTGGTGAGTGTGTCACCCGGTGCGGTCCGCACCTCTCGCGACCCTCCACCTAGTGACGCTTCTGCACAATGGAATTTTTGGGGTCCCACAAGGAAACTGTAGTATTGTCCTGCTAGGTAGGGAAATAATTAATTTTTCTTTGTTTTCCTCGGAAGTTAAACCAACAGACTTAATTTAAGAGGAAATATATTGCTTGGGAAGAAGACAAAAACAAATAACTCACTTGCTTTCTTCGTTGTATTTAAAAGTTTTTATGTACCACGAAGTAATCATA
>MUZC01004491.1:338322-381850 GCA_002072015.1 Radix auricularia | reverse complement strand
CCCCCCCCCCAACCAAAAAAAATTGTCCGAGTGTGTAAAGACATAGAATATCTGGACTTATAATAAAGGGCCCCCCATGTCTCAAATAGCTTAGGGCCGTATGAAATCTGATTCCAGCACTGCTCCGAAAGATCATATTCGTTGTCTCATAAACCTCAGTGATAGTCTCAAAGATCCAACTGATGCTACTATTGATCCCAGGGGTGGTATTTAAAAATCCCAGTGCTTCTGATTTTTCAAAATTAAACGCCAGCTAACATTGAACTATCGGATAATAAACGTGTGTGCATGATAAATAATGGGCCTGATATGTCTTGATGACACGTATGTTTTGTCATATCCACTGTTTCTTACAGATGACACATATGCCTTGTCCGATTCACTGTTTATTATTGCAAATGTCAAATATGTCATATCCAATTCACCGTTCCTGACTATTGGCACACTTCAACACATGCTGTTATGTAATGAGCATGTGGTTGTGCCAGGTCATGGTTCTATTGATTGCCCGACACCTTTAGCTCTGTTACCAGCTAATTACTGGACGTAATACCCGGACGTGGTGGCGGATCCATCAAATAATAGAAACTGTCAGATAATAGCATTAGATGAAGGAAAAAACAAAAAAAACAAGTAGGAGAGTGGGGGTTGGGGCTAGAGCAGACTACAGTTTGTCGTGTTAAAGACATTCGCTTTGTATATTATTTTGTACTGCTGTGGAGACAATATCTTCCTGAATAGGAACAGGATGTGAACAATAATTTTATTGGGATCTTCACTGCCATAGCAGCTTTAACAAAACAACAAATCGAAGCTGTTGGTAAATAAGAGAATAATATTTTATTATTTTTTTACTTCTGTTTGTACTAAAAATGCGCCGGAAGTAAGAACAGGTAATGGTAAGGATCCAAGATTTCTTGATATTGATATAGTCATATAAATGGATTACTGACGGTCCGAAATTTGCTTACTTGTCACGGGAAATAGATTAATTATGGCCCTAAATTTGCTTACTTGTCACGGGAATAGATTAATTATGGCCCTAAATTTGCTTACTTGTCACGGGAAATAGATTAATTATGGCCCTAAATTTGCTTACTTTGTCACGGGAATAGATTAATTATGGCCCTAAATTTGCTTACTTGTCACGGGAAATAGATTAATTATGGCCCTAAATTTTCTTACTTTGTCACGGGAATAGATTAATTATGGCCCTAAATTTGCTTACTTGGTCAAATCAATAGGTTAATGAAGGTCCGAAATTGCGGGCGTTTTCGTGCGCGTTTACAGTAATTAGTTCCCATTCTACCTATTATATTCCGTTCCCATATCTCAATGCGTGTGATCCACCACGCCATTGCGTCACTGGGTGAGTCAAACCGTTTCAAAGCCAATCGTGCTTGGCAAGAATGGAAATTTCTAAAACGTCAAACTTTCTCTCTCTCTCTCTCTTACTCTCTCTCTCTCTCTCTATCATTTTTTATATCGTTAATGGCTGTTGATCCTCTGTTTCGTGCGTCTATACAAAGTTCATCCGTCTGATGAGATCATCAAGCCAGAATGATAATCCAGCCAAGCTCGAATGTAGATTACCACTTAAATATTTATCTTCTGTCCCACCTGATGGCTCCATCCCTGGATTGGGACGGGGCCGGTGCTATTTGACGCCGGCAACTCTGACCCCACCCCCAACCTACCCACCACTGTACTGCTTGCTCCTTACCCAGTGATCTACGGGTGAGTCTGAGGAGGGGGAGGGAAGTCGCGTGTAGACATTTGTGTCACCACGATCAGAGAACGGTATTGCCTTCCCAGAGAATGGCTGTGCTACAAAAAGCGGTTCTGTGTATTTTCTAGCTGGTTCTGAACTGGATAGCAAACAAAGATACTTTGGGTGCTGTTATAAATAAATACATGTATCCCGCAATAAACTTACACGCTCAACTATAGATTCGTAAATGGGAAATCATTGAGTTTCGCAACGCATTTAGAAAAATCCAAGCCTTATCCTGTTATTTATTGCTGACTAATTGTCCTCTCTTGCTCGATAATAATTCGAGATTGTTTTTTTTTTTCATTTGATTCCTTAATATCTACATTTATTTTCTGAGAATTAAGACTTGTCCCCTTCCAGCTTTCTATTCAGCGGGGATATCTATCTTTTAATCTCTCCCACTTTTTGCTCTCCCTTTCCCCTGTTTTTTGTGCTCTTCCCAATTTCCCCTCCTAACTTTAAAGAACACAGCTATTTGCTTTTTACCTTTCTTTTCTTTTCATGCGACCTTGCTTGTTAGACCATCAACCCTGGCGGAACTAGTTATCAATAACGGGACCATTGGTTGAAAACCGTCATTAGCCCTTACGATTTCAGTTGAAAGGTCCGTTTAGATACAATGTCCCGAGCACGAAATGTCCTGACCCGTACTGAAAAAAAAAGGGGGGGGTGGGGCGTAATTATTGCCTCTGGAATTAAGTGAGCTAGAAATAAACTCCTTGAAAAAGAAAATAAAATTGTTAGTAAACTGCTGTGATGGTATTGTTGGGCAACTTCATAATGTCGATATGAAGGCACTTTCCATTATTTTATTTTATCATTTTTTAATACATTTCGTATGTTTTTTATTTAAATTATGTTTTATGCTGGTGACGCGTATACGTTTCGCGGCTAAAATAATTTTGGGAACAAATAAATTGGACAAACTTGTAAAACAAAATTGAACTTAAATTAAATATGGCTCTAAGGGTACTTTTAATGGGAATTTGACATTTTACGGTTATTATCTATCTTTGAAAAACTCTGTTTATAATTATCAGGCGTAGTGTGGCAGTAGTAACTTATAACTTTGGCGATCAATGACGAATAACTATTACAAAAAAAACAATAACTACTGCTACTACTACTTTTTTCTACAACTGCTACCACTTGGTCTGCTGCCACTACTACTGCTACTACTATACTTCTGCTACTAGTTACTACTACTACTACCTTTAATGCTAATACCACTATTCGCATTAATACGACTTCTACAACCACAACTACTACTCCTTCTAACAATGCTGCTTGGTCTGGTGACACTGCTCCTGCTCCTCTTCCCCATCAATACGACCACACAAAAACAGCAACTTTTACCCCCACCCCCACATACACACAAATACACACACATAATGAAATAAGAGATTAGCAACGCAAAAAGCTTATTTTTTAAATATTTTTTTTTAATTTCCAGTTGACAAATGAGGCATTATACTTTAAATATGATTACTTGATGGTCATATAACACACAACATTAGTTAAGTTGTAGAGCAAAAAAAATAGCTCCCACAAGTGAATTCTGCCAATATAAATAAATCAAAATAAACTACCGCTAATTGTGAGACTCCATCTAATCTACAGTGTTAAATAAACATTCCAAAATATTAATAACTAGCAATTTACCCGCGCTTTGCTGCGGAAATTAGGATTTCAGTTAGCGTTGAGAACCCGCGTAACACCAATTCAAAATACCTATCGATTTTAATCTGAATCAAGATGGATATACTAAATATATTAACTTCAACCGTTCAGGCTCCTACATACACAAGAACTTGGAGATTTAAAGATGAGTCTTTTTTTATATAACTCATATTTTGAAGAAAAAAAAACTATATTTCGGCAATCGTCACTCTAGTGAGAGGTGATTTAATCTTACGATCGCGGGGGAGGGGGATACTCAACAACTTACCAAAGTTTCAAGCCTTTACCTACACGGAAACTTGGAGAATTAGCGCTGATTCAGTTTCATATAGCCCATTTTAGGTGAAGAAAAAAAGGTTTTGGGCCCCCTGGCGACCCATGAGTGGAAATTTTTAAAATTTATATAATTATTTTTCCTGGTCTTCCTACACGGGAAATAAGAGAATTATAGATTTTCAATTTTTATAAATTTCATATAATAAAAAAACGTTTTTTTGGGCCCCGGCAGCAATAAGTGTGTATTTCAAAATTCTTTTACACCGACTTTCGTTGTGAGAGGTTAATTAACAATTTCCCAAAGTTTCATGCTCTTGCATACAAGGAAAATAGGAGAATTTGTGATGAGTCGGTTTTTAAGATAAGAAAAACTATATTTTTTCCCCGGTCCCCCATATGAGTGTATTTTAACATTATTTTTTGACAATTTTTGTCGGGAGATTGTACTCAGCAACTTCCCAAAGTTTCATGCTTCTACCTACACGGGGAATGGAAAAATTAGTGATTTTCAGTTTTTATATAGTCTATATTTGGAAAAAAAAACTACATTTGGGCCCCCGATCCCCGGTAAAGGATATTTGAAATATTTTTCAACCTGCTACCATCGAGAATGTGAATTTATCAACTCCCCAAAATTTTATGTGTCTACCTACACGGGAAATAAGAGAATTATAGATTTTCAATTTTTATAAATCTCATATAAGAAAAAAAAAGTTGTTTGGGGCCTCGGCCCCCATGAGTGTGTATTTCAAAATACTTTTACACCGACTTTCGTCGTGAGAGGATACTTAACAATTTCCCAAAGTTTCATGCTCCTACATACCGGAGAATTGAGGAATTAGTGATGAGTCGGTTTTTAAGATAAGAAATACTATATTTGGGCCCCCGGTCCTCCATGAGAGGAAATTTTAACTTTCTGCTTTGCCAATTGTGGTCGGGAGTGTGTGCTCAAAAAACTTCCAAAGTTTCATGCTTCTACCTATACGGGAAATAGGAGAATTAGTGATTTTCAATTTGTATATAGCTCATATAAGGGAAAAAACGTTGTTGGGGCCCCGGCCCCCATGAGTGGGAAATTTAACTTTTTTTCAAATTATCGTTGGGAACATGTGCTCAAAAAACTTCCAAAGTTTCATGCTTCTATCTACAAAGGGAAATAGTAAAATTGGTGATGTTCAATTTTTATAGAGCCCAATAAGGAAAAAAATGTGTTGGGCCCCCGGACCCACATGAGCGAAATTTTTAAAATTCTTTTTAGCAAATTTTTGTTTGTGAGAGGGTTCCCAACAACTTCCCAAAGTTTCATGCTTCTACCTACACGGGAAGTGAGAGAATTAGTGATGAATGAGTGAGTGAGTCAGTCAGTCAGTCAGTCAGGGCTTTCCCTTTTATTTGTATAGATAGTACGTTGATAATTTATATAGCGCTGTATCCCAGTAAGGAACCGGGCTCACAACGCTTTACATGTGAATAAAAACATACATTTAATAATTAAATGAACATTTATATCATAGTAACAACATAAATGACATTACGTAACACTCAGCTAACGTTAATGGTTAAAAGAATATTGTTTCATTAATTTGGAAAATAAATTCTGAAAAGATGTGTCTTAATTGCAGTCTTTGATGACTTTGAAGTTGGAATACTATGAATGTTTAATGGTAGTGAAATCTATTGTTTGGCTGCACACAAAGAAAAAAACAACACCTTTCGTCAAATTTTTAGTGTGTGCCTTAGGAACAGAGAGAAGGCGTGTGTCTGCAGAATAGCGCAGCTGACCACTGGGTGAGTAGAGCGACAGAAGTTCAGTATGATAGGAACGGCATAAGTTAGAAAAGAAGCTGTGACAGAGAACTGTCAGTTTGTTATCAATTCGGGCTTATATAGGTAGCCAATGAAGTGAGTAAAGTAGCGGAGTAACATGGTCACGTTTTTTGTTTTGTTTTTTTTAATTTAATTTTTTTTTTTTTAAATATGCTTTAGGAACTTGTCTGGTCGCCGAATTTTGAAATTTCTGATTTTTTTTTCAATTCATTGGTTTGGCGCACCTAACAGAAGAGAATTGCAATAATCAATATGAGCGCACAAAACTAGCACAAAAAGTTACATGTTACATAGAGATACATGTAGATAAACTAAAAATTCATTAATTTAATTACGTACAATGGATGGATCTGAAATTTTTATACCATACATTGCTAGGTGACAAACGTCTATTTGCAAAATTTCAGCTCGATAGCATCACGGGAAGTAGGTCATTTTTTTAACTTTAGTTTTTTTCCGCGGGCGGGACCACGACAGACAGGGAGAGAGAGACGACGACAAGACGTTTAAGTTTATATAAGGGATTTAAAAATAATTAGCGTCAGTTTTAAAGTAGGATTTAAAGACATTATTCTTTGATAAGATTATTGCTTTCGATGGGGACAAAAATGTTAAGAACCCCCTGCCGAAACAGTGGTTCTCAAACACCCAGGCCTATTTAGTTCTCGCATAGACAATGAGATCATTTCTCTGTATTTTTTTTCTCCACTCTCTATTGTGATTGTCTATGAAACGCACACCCACCATTGTTGTCTGCCTAACGTTGGATCTGAATGGGGTTGGTGTGTTTTTACTACATGCCGTGCAGTATTGCGTAATACGCGGCGCTGACATGATGAGTATGTCTCTGGGAATTCTTGCTGGGAGTGAGGAGGAAGTGGGGGGAGGGGTGTACTACAAGGCGAGAACAAATACACTTCTGCACACATTATTTGTCCTTTGTGTGCGTCTGTTTGATGCATAAAATCCATCATCATGGAAGTGCATTCGGGCTGGGGCTATTTTTCTTTTTTTGGATGCCGAAGAGTGTTCAGTATTGAGCAATAACTGCAGCAAAGGCAGATATCCTATTATGTTAGATTCTATTGGTAATTTTGATTTTTTAAAAGTATTTGTGGTTAGTATATAAATATACAAGACTGGAGTATAACCATCAAACTCTATGTGAATTGACCATAGGATTACATAAGGCTTGACCCGCAGATGATCACCTATGTCAGTATATGTTGTTGTAATTCATTTATTTGTCTGGTTACCTATGTCTTGTTAACTATTGCTTGTTGGCTATCCCTTGTTCCCGTTGTATTTTTAGCTCATAAGTCTTGCTGGCTAGGTCTTGCTAGCTATGCCTTTTTAGCTATGTTTTTTTTTGTTCGCTACGTATTGTTGGCTCACATGTCTTTGTCTTGTTATCTATGTCGTGTTGGCTGTGTCTTGTTAACTTTGCCTTGATGGTTATGTCTTTTTGGCTATGTATTTTTAACTAAGCTTTGTTAGCTACGTTTGGTTAACTATGTCTTGTTGGCCATGTCTTGTTGGCCATGTCTTGTTGGCCATGTCTTGTTGGACATGTCTTGTTGGCCATGTCTTATTGGCCTTGTCTTGTTGGCCATGTCTTGTTGGCTATGTCTTGTTGGCCATGTCTTGTTTCATGTCTTGTTGGCTGTGTCCTGTTAACTATGTCTCGTTAGATATGACTTATTTTCTATGCTTTGTTAGCCGATATGTCCTTTTAGGTATGTCTTTCTGGCTGTGCGAAACTGACCACTGTCGTTGCACCATAAAGCCTATATAAAGTTCAGGTAATTTAACTTATTGAATGTGAGATATTGGCTAACGTCAATATTTGTTTCAGAAAGTAGGAATTTGATTAAAATAAAATATTAACTTACCTAAACATTTTACCAACAAGGACCTGAGTCAGAGTTCGGAGACTTTGAGGGAAGAATCTTTTTTGTTATTCGAATAAGAATAGGCAAACATTTTTTTCCGCGATTCGCAGTGATGGTTTGGGGTTAGCAATGAACATTTCCTGAGGTAAATGACCGCAGACTTGATGTTTACTGTTGTAAGAAGACTAGAGTTAGTTTTTGATGTGGATTTATTTGTAAGTTGCATGGGGGGGGGGGCGGTAGAGGATTTCTTTCGTACTTTAACTTTAAGACAGCAATTCATTAGAGAAAGTGCATCGCTTTCATTGGGCTCCCCCTAATGACATAAATAATGTGCCAGGTTAATCCACCGCGATAAGCGTTAGCTGATGACCCTGAGAGGTGTGTGCCAGGAGATGATTAAGATCTGATTACAGTCCGGCTGTGGGGTGGGGATCGGGATGGCTGGGTTCAGAGTCAGGGAATGGGGAGATGGTGATAATGAGCCAATAACGGGGGCAGGCGACGGTGTGGACGGTGTGGATGGTAAGGTTTCAGACTGGATGGTAGGAGGGGAGGAAGGTCTTGACATCAAGGGTGTTACGTTTGAGATGAAGTTAATTCGGAGAAAAGGTTACTGAGTAGGGGTGCTAGCGTATGTATTGACGAGGGTTCTAATTCTAAGATTTTGAAAGCTTGTGCATTACGGGGATGACAGGGCTGACCATTGTCCAAGTATACATAAGAAATAGTTTTATGACGTTGTATTTTTTAAGAGACTAGAGTATAAAGGAGTATGAATGACCAAGGTTGTGTTTTGTTGTTTTGTTTGTTGTTGTTTTTTGTTCCCATAACCTCTTGGTTGTAGGGGGTTCCAATGTTTCCATTAGAACTTTATCGGGGCTTGGTAGACTTGGCGGCGCCCATCTCCTCCACAAGTCAGTGTAGGACTTTTTTAGCAATAGTCATTAATGAACATTTTTATCGTCGCTTTAACGTGGGCTAAATCGCACGCCACTCAGCTTGAGAGGCGAGCCCATAATTGACTTCGCTATCCAGCCGATCCAAGCTTAGATCATAGTATTTATAATACTGGTAAAACGGTAGAGGAGAGCGTGTCAGGGCGCTAGAGTATAATTCATAGAGTGACGCCCATGACGGATCAATGGGTAGGCTTGGGGGGGCTGTTTAAGGGAAGCATTTACATGCACATTCCATGGATAAGATCTTTCGTAATCCATCATTGAGGGACGTGGTTGGATTAGGTATTTGAGTGGGGATTTCAGACTGATTAACAAGATCATATCTGGCATATGTTTTGATGATGGTTTAGATATACATTATACAGTGTTACCTCGGTATACGTCCTTAATCCGTTCCAGATCCATGGACGTACACGAAATTGGATGTATACCAAGTGTATTTTCCATAAGAAATAGAGGGGACTTAATTCATCCGTTTCAACGAAAAAGAAATCGTATTGTTATTTGCATAATTTACATTTATTGACGTGCTTGTATAAAATACCTTAAAGACTGCTTAATACTAAAATCCTAATAATAAAAGGCAATTTTCTGTCCGGTCATTGATAGCGATTGGTCCCTCAGACTTCTACAGACTCCCACAGCCAATCAGAAAAATTAAATCTCATTTACATATTGAACAAGTCTACGCGGACGTTCTAAGCGAGTTATTTTTTGTGCAGTATTTTTTCCTAGGCTTTATTTTGAGCGGTACTTTTGTTTTCACGGGCTATTTTTTATAACTATAATGAATATTACTTTTGACGTGATTCACATTTATGCCCGGTCGAGACGGCTGTTGGAAGGGAGGTACAACATGTCACCAAAACGACGGAGGAACGTCTTTGGGCGGGCTTTATTGCTCGTACATCAATAAAAAGAACTTTCACGAAATAGTTTTTCTGTTTTCCTGTTATCCATATCAAAAGAATTTTTTTTAAACATGCTCTAATGTCCCAGGTCTTTGTTTTGTAATCGATTTCAACCGCAGCATTTCCCTATTTAATAAAGTCTTTGTTTTTCACAATCCTTTAACTCGTCGATCTCCGCGTTCGGTATGCTGCAACAAAGTCCCAGACACGGAAGTAAATTTTATCCTTTACAACAATTTTCTTCATTTTCATCTCCATAGTGATCATAACCATTTCATACTGATGAAGGCATTAGCCGACACGTCTATTTTTATTATATTAGTTCATAAATAAAGCTTAAATATATTGCCTTCTTACTCAAGTAGTTTGCGTTGTTGTTGTTTTTTTTTTAATTAATTTTTTTTTTTCCTGTTTGTTGATCATAACCATGTTTTGTTTAGTTGCTTGGTTCCTCTCATTAACTTTCCTAGGACTCATGTTACGTGAATTTACTCATAATTTACGAGAAAAACACAAATTCACGTTATAATTTATTTAGTCCTCCAGTTATTCACTGTATGGTTGCAACTGCCGTACTGAAAATCCTACACGTGGAAGAAAATCAGCAGTCCCGAGCCCGCGCTCTTCATGGGGCTTCCCGGGAAACCCCCTAAGCCCTCTGGCCCCCTAAGGGACGTAAAGACTGAGAAGCCCCCCCCCCCCCCGGAGCGGTCGCTACTACAAGCGGCCGCCTGGGCGTCCAGGACACTAGGTCGAAAACGCCTCCCACTAAGTGTGCCTCCCAAGGGAGGTGTGGAATTTCCTACTATGACTCGCTATCAACATAGTATCACTTTGGCGCCAACCCGGCAAAGCTTACGAGTCTCAATGGTTAGGATCACCGCAAAGCGTGGGATCATCACTGACCTGCCTCAGAGCTGGCGTCAAAAAGCGTTTCTTAGCGGTACCTTTTGCTATTCCGTACTGGCGCTCCTGGCCCTAAACCGGCACCGCTCAACAGCGTTGCTAGTTAATTGAGGGGACGAAACGGTCGCTTCGGAGTAACCCGACCCTCAACGGGTACCTTGGTTTTCATCATCGGCATTACATCTAAATGCTCTGTCTAAGATCCGTACAGCTACTGTAATCATATATGACTAGCACCTAGCACCTAACAACGGTCTTCGGCTGTCCAAGCCAGGGGTTTGTCGGTTTCGGGTCGTGGTCTGCTCCACGACCCTACTCGTCTGTCGAACCACGTAGAGGTCACCCCTTCTCGCCAGCAACTGCCGTACTGAAAATCCTACATGTGGAAGAAAATCAGCAGTCCCGAGCCTGCCCTCTTCATGGGGCTTCCCGGAAAACCCCCTCAGCCCTCTGGCCCCCTAAGGGACGTAAAGACTGAGAAGCCCCCCCCACCCCCGGAGCGGTCGCTGCTACAAGCGGCCGCCTGGGCGTCCAGGGCACTGGGCCGAAAACGCCTCCCACTAAAGTGTGCCTCCCGAGGGAGGTGTGGAATTTCCCTACTGTGACTCGCTATCAACATAGTATCACTTTGGCGCCACCACGGCAAAGCTTACGAGTCTATATAGTTTAGATCGCCCCACGCAACTGCCGTACTAAAACATTGGACTGTCGTGCATTGTGTTGTCATTTCTACAAGTTCCCATGCGTGATGTGTCGTTTTGACGTCACGCACGATGTGTGACGTGGGAAAGGGGTGATTTTTAATAACGTCCCCCCAACAAAAAAAACAACAACAAACCCGCGAACCTTTAAATAAAAGTTTTAACTTACATATTTGATTGCTTACAATTTATTTGATGGCATTTTAAAAGGCTATGATATTAGATTGCAGCTTCTCATTAAATGAAAATAAACTTAAATGACAATGTAGCGATTTTAAGCACGATTTTTATTATATTTTTATTTATTTTATTTATTTTATTTTTTTATATTTTTTTGGGGGTAGTGGCCGCGCGCAGCTTTGTAACGTCATGTTAGAGGGGGAGGATGTCCGACATGCGACGAGGGCGGAGGGGGAAAGTCGGCCAAAATTATGTGAAGCAGGCAGGTCGTGTTCCAATTAAATGTCGTAAACCAAGCAAATTGTCTCGCGTCCAAACAGGACGTATACCAAGTTGGACTTATTCCAAAGCAGATGTATACCGAAACACCACTGTAATAAGTATGCAATCATAAAATGGAAGGGAAATTTTGAAAGGATCGCTTTAAAATGGTAACTGTGCTTGAAATAAATATGTGTTTGTCAAATATTAAAGACTAAAGCTAGAGAAATAAATTTAACGGCAACTTTCGTGACAGATAATTATTTAATTGACACAAAATGTGACTGATACTAAAGTGACATAGATCTAATATCTTTTTACAGCAGTGGCGTCGCTAGGGGGTGCGGTGGGGGCGGGCCGCCTTGGGTGAAACTATCAGGGGCTGACACCAGACTGTAAAACTCTATATATTCCCGTTATGTGGCACTGTAAAACTCAGAGGAGTTCTATGGGTTAAATCATAAGGGGGTGACACCATGACCTAACGCCCCGGGTGACACCAACCCTAGTGACGCCTCTGTGGCACAGGATAGAGTTGTCTTTAGGACTCTTGTAGGTGGCCTATGTTGTTGGAAAGATCACAGTAGTCGACAATGATCGACTTCTGCTCGTCGTGCACGAGAAAGCAGAAAAATTAGTAGAATGAATGTAAACAAACAGTAATTGAAATAATTGGTATAAAATTTAATTCCCTTTTTTCTCATTGGCTGAAATATCTAACAATAACGTGAGCCTAAATAACTTTTTAAACAACATGACTATGAAATAGAATTCTTTGGAGTTTTAGCTGTATACAAACAGTTACGACAAACTCTTATACTCAGCATATAAACCGTCTCATGCTTATGTACTTAGGTTGTGACAATCCGACACATATTTAGGATAAAGCACCATAACATGCCTATATGTACATTGGTTCTAACCACCACACACATACCTTGGGTAGAGCACTGTCACAAGTCAAAGTCATGTAAGATTTGCCTTAATGCAAAACGTCTATGTCATTTAGTGATACCCTCTGATATGGTGTCCGTAGGTTTATACCAGCACCTGTGCATGTCTTGGATGTTACCCTCTGATATGGTGTCCGTAGGTTTATACCAGCACCTGTGCATGTATTGGATGTTACCCTCTGATATGGTGTCCGTAGGTTTATACCAGCACATGCGCATGTCTTGGATGTTACCCTCTGATATGGTGTCAGGTAGGTTTATACCAGCACATGCGCATGTCTTAGATGTTACCCTCTGATATGGTGTCCGTAGGTTTATACCAGCACATGCGCATGTCTTAGATGTTACCCTCTGATATGGTGTCCGTAGGTTAATACCAGCACCTGCGCATGTCTTGGATGTTACCCACTGATATGGTGTCCGTAGGTTTATACCAGCACATGCGCATGTCTTGGATGTTACCCTCTGATATGGTGTCCGTAGGTTTATACCAGCACATGCGCATATCTTAGATGTTAGCCTCTGATATGGTGTCCGTAGGTTTATACCAGCACATGAACATGTCTTGGATGTTACCCTCTGATATGGTGTCCGTAGGTTTATACCAGCACATGCGCATGTCTTAGATGTTACCCTCTGATATGGTGTCCGTAGGTTTATACCAGCACATGCACATGTCTTGGATGTTACCCTCTGATATGGTGTCCGTAGGTTTATACCAGCACATGCGCATGTCTTGGATGTTGCCCTCTGATATGGTGTCCGTAGGTTTATACCAGCACATGCGCATGTCTTAGATGTTACCCTCTGATATGGTGTCCGTAGGTTTGATATGGTGTCCGTAGGTTTATACCAGCACATGCGCATGTCTTAGATGTTACCCTCTGATATGGTGTCCGTAGGTTTATACCAGCACCTGCGCATGTCTTGGATGTTACCCTCTGATATGGTGTCCGTAGGTTTATACCAGCACATGCGCATGTCTTGGATGTTACCCTCTGATATGGTGTCCGTAGGTTTATACCAGCACATGCGCATGTCTTGGATGTTGTCCTCTGATATGGTGTCCGTAGGTTTATACCAGCACATGTCTTAGATGCTACCCTCTGATATGGTGTCCGTAGGTTTATACCAGCACATGCGCATGTCTTAGATGTTACCCTCTGATATGGTGTCCGTAGGTTTATACCAGCACATGCACATGTCTTGGATGTTAGCCTCTGATATGGTGTCCGTAGGTTTATACCAGCACATGCACATGTCTTGGATGTTACGCTCTGATATGGTGTCTAAAAGTCTATACCGCCACATTTCCATGTCCCTAGGTCATGCTGATATAAGCCATGTTCAAGTAGTTTTTTGGTGGTCAATCATAATAATACTATAATAGTTATATATTTATGTCCTTTATATTGCAACATTTCATTATATTTTTTTTTTTTCAAAATTGATTTTTTTTAAAACAGCCAATAAAGAAAAGAATACTTAAATAACAACAATTGATTAGCTAATAGTATGGTATGGTATCGCATCCTTCCGTCCTCAAGGGACGTTGATGGCGTTGACTCCTGCTCCTCTCCCCCTCCCCTTTTTTTTCCACACGGCTATTCTCTTTTCACTCATAGCTGTGAGAGTGGCTGTCGCACCTTGAGCACCCTAATGCACCATGGACAGCCCGCGGATGCGCCCCACAGCCATTGCTTTGGATAAGCTAATGTAAATAAGACAATAAATGGGTAGCGCAAAAATATTGTCCACAATAATATGCCATATTAGATATGACCATCTTTTAAAGCAGGAATAATGAAGGAGATGTTAGCTGGAGCAAAGGTAGAACAATGAGTGGATTTAAAATGAAATGTTCTTGACTGCAAAATGGAAAATTATTTCTTTCTTGATAATTTATTGGCTTTAAACTTTAATGTTAGGACTGCTTTGTGCTGATTGTGTGGATCATGGCGTAATAGGTTATTGACATACCATAACCACAATAACGTTAAAGTTTCTGTTAAGTAATTTTAATGACTTTTCTATTTATTGGCAGATACCACGTTAGTAGTTACGTTGTCTCCTGGCGGTAATATATGCATACAAGGCAAAGTTGCCTAGTACTAGCAGCGAACAGCAAGGTTATTTGCAAATACTTGCTCCTAAACTAATTTTATTGATGGTGAATGTGGAGTCATATTGAGGCGAATCCTAACCTTAAGAATATGAAATGATGGTCAAACTTTTAGATTATATCTCACACTCTCACAGTCATTAGATTTTAAAGGAATAAGAATAATTGTGTATCGTCTGCTGTTTTAATATATTTATTTCTTGAATGACAGCCCTTGAAAACATTTTTTTACAGTTACAGTGATATTTAAAATTCCCCAATTCCAACACCCTACCCTTTTTCTCGATTGTGGGCCTATTTGATTGTTTCAAGTTGAAAATAAAGAAGAATGCTAAAAAAAATAATAATTAGAAAAATATTGTTTAGGCAAACTTTGGAAGAATTCAAAGCCCATAATAATAAAGCTTCCTGTCTTTGCGGGACGCATCTAAATAATATAAATATAAACTTACATCGTTCTTTTAAAATCTAGTTTCCCAAACTGAAAATACATTGGATAATTATAATAGTTATAATCCCATTTAAAATCTCCTCAATTACGATGGTGTGGTAGCAGAGGACATAGTGAATTACACTGTATTACAACACACAACACAGACAGACCCGTTTACTTGTCTAGTCTCATTTTAAATGAGGTAACGCTACATAAAATCCACTGTCGGAAAACCGCCAAATCATTTTTTTTAAATGAGTCAAGCTCTTCATTTGAATTTTCGAAATTTTTCTTTTATAAATTGTTGTACAATAAATTGATTTTATGAGCTTTGTTTGTTTTTGTTTTGTTTTTTTGTTTTTTTTTTAATTATTATTATTTTTTTAAATACTCAAAAAGTTATTTATTTTATTAACCTATTTTAATTTTTTTTTTAGATGAATTGGGCGCGGGGGTTATAATTTTTTTTATAATATGTTTGAAAACTTAACCGCATAAAATTTTTATAGATTTAATATGATTGTAGGTCAAATTTTTAAAATATATTTATATATTTTTTTGGTCTTTATGAAAGTCTCCTCAAAAATTATTTTTTTAAAAAGTAATAAATATTTATAAAAATTTAACTTTCGTCTTCATGTTTGACACGTGACCTTTTGACGTGACTGCTTGACATGCAGTAACTGAGATGAAATCACCCTAACCCCTTGTTACCCCTCTCTTTCTCGCTGTCACTGTCAATGGACTGGGTGTGGGGATGTCTACAAATGGGAGCTAATAAACAAACCCATCATTTCCCCACCTGTCAGTAGAGACCTGCAAATAGAGATCGCTAGCTGACCACGTACACGTAATGATATGCTAACTCTATGACGCTATGACCATAAATAGGTTGTTTGTATTCTTCTAGAAGTATTTTGTATTTCACAACAATATTCTATTGCCCTACGTTATTTTTAGCATCTGTTAGCGGTCCTCACATTTGTGGAAAGAGTGAGACGCCTTGATAACAGGGATCATGTATCACTATCAATAATTTGATCCGTAACTGTGAGCTGTGTAGCAAATAGCAGGTTAAAAAGACCCGTCTTCGATATTGCCACAGCACAATAGTCAGTAGAAGCACAAGAGTCAGTAGAAACACAAGAGTCAGTAGAAACACAAGAGTCAGTAGAAACACAAGAGTCAGTAAAAGCACAAGAGTCAGTAGAAACACAAGAGTCATTAGAAACACAAGAGTCAGTAAAAGCACAAGAGTCAGTAGAAACACAAGAGTCAGTAGAAGCACAAGAGTCAGTAGAAACATAAGAGTCAGTAGAAACACAATAGTCAGTAGAAGCACACTAGTCAGTTGAAACACAAGAGTCAGTAGAAACACAAGAGTCAGTAGAAACACAATAGTCAGTAGAAGCACAATAGTCAGTTGAAACACAAGAGTCAGTTGAAACACAATAGTCAGTAGAAACATAAGAGTCAGTAAAAACACAAGAGTCAGTAGAAACACTAGAGTCAGTAGAAAGACAAGAGTCAGTAGAAACACAAGAGTCAGTAGACGCACAAGAGTCATTAGAAACACAAGAGTCAGTAGAAACATAAGAGTCAGTAGAAACACAAGGGTCAGTAGAAACACAAGAGTCAGTAAAAACACAAGAGTCAGTAGAAACACAAGAGTCAGTAGAAACATAAGAGTCAGTAGAAACACAATAGTCAGTAGAAACACAAGAGTCAGTAGAAACACAAGAGTCAGTAGAAACACAATAGTCAGTAGAAACACAATAGTCAGTAGAAACACAAGAGTCAGTAAAACACAAGAGTCAGTAAAAACATAAGAGTCAGTAGAAACACAAGAGTCAGTAGAAACATAAGAGTCAGTAGACGCACAAGAGTCAGTAGAAACACAAGAGTCAGTAGAAACACAAAAGTCAGTAGAAACACAAGAGTCAGTAGAAACACAAGAGTCAGTAGAAACACAAGAGTCAGTAAAAACACTAGAGTCAGTAAAAACACAAGAGTCAGTAGAAACACAAGAGTCAGTATAAACACAAGAGTCAGTAGACGCACAAGAGTCAGTAGAAACACAAGAGTCAGTAGAAACACAAGAGTCAGTAGAAACACAAGAGTCAGTAGAAACACAAGAGTCAGTAGAAACATAAAAGTCAGTAGAAACACAATAGTCAGTAGAAACACAAGAGTCAGTAGAAACACAAGAGTCAATAGAAGCACAATAGTCAGTTGAAACACAAGAGTCAGTAAAAACACAAGAGTCAGTATAAACACAAGAGTCAGTAGAAACACAAGAGTCAGTAGAAACACAAGAGTCAGTAAAAGCACAAGAGTCAGTAGAACCACAAGAGTCAGTAGAAACACAAGAGTCAGTAGAAACACAAGAGTCAGTAGAAACGCAAGAGTCAGTAAAAGCACAAGAGTCAGTAGTAGCACTAGAGTCAGTAGTAGCACTAGAGTCAGTAGTAGCACTAGAGTCAGTAGTAGCACTAGAGTCAGTAGAAACACAAGAGTCAGTAGAAACACAAGAGTCAATAGAAACACAAGAGTCAGTAGAAACACAAGAGTCAGTAGAAACACAATAGTCAGTAGAAACACAAGAGTCAGTAAAAGCACAAGAGTCAGTAGAAACACAAGAGTCAGTAGAAACACAAGAGTCAGTAAAAGTACAAGAGTCAGTAGAAACACAAGAGTCAGTAAAAGCACAAGAGTCAGTAGTAGCACTAGAGTCAGTAGTAGCACTAGAGTCAGTAGTAGCACTAGAGTCAGTAGAAACACAAGAGTCAGTAGAAACACAAGAGTCAGTAGAAACACAAGAGTCAGTAGAAACACAAGAGTCAGTAGAAACACAAGAGTCAGTAAAAACACAAGAGTCAGTAGAAACATAAGAGTCAGTAGACGCACAAGAGTCAGCAGAAACACAAGAGTCAGTAGAAACACAAGAGTCAGTAGAAACACAAGAGTCAGTAGAAACACAAGAGTCAGTAAAAACACAAAAGTCAGTAAAAACACAAGAGTCAGTAAAAGCACAAGAGTTAGTAGAAACACAAGAGTCAGTAGAAACACAAGAGTCAGTAGAAGCACAAGAGTCAGTAGAAACATAAGAGTCAGTAGAAACACAATAGTCAGTAGAAGCACAATAGTTGAAACACAAGAGTCAGTTGAAACACAATAGTCAGTAGAAACATAAGAGTCAGTAAAAACACAAGAGTCAGTAGAAACACTAGAGTCAGTAGAAACACGAGAGTCAGTAGAAACACAAGAGTCAGTAGACGCACAAGAGTCAGTAGAAACACAAGAGTCAGTAGAAACATAAGAGTCAGTAGAAACACAAGAGTCAGTAGAAACACAAGAGTCAGTAAAAACACAAGAGTCAGTAGAAACACAAGTGTCAGTAGAAACATAAGAGTCAGTAAAAACACAATAGTCAGTAGAAACACAATAGTCAGTAGAAACACAAGAGTCAGTAAAAACACAAGAGTCAGTAAAAACACAAGAGTCAGTAGAAACACAAGAGTCAGTAGAAACACAAGAGTCAGTAGAAACATAAGAGTCTGTAAAAACACAAGAGTCAGTAGAAACACAAGAGTCAGTAGAAACACAAGAGTCAGTAGAAACACAATAGTCAGTAGAAACACAAGAGTCAGTAAAACACAAGAGTCATTAAAAACACAAGAGTCAGTAGAAACACAAGAGTCAGTAGAAACACAAGAGTCAGTAGAAACATAAGAGTCAGTAGAAACACAAGAGTCAGTAGAAACACAAGAGTCAGTAAAAACACAAGAGTCAGTAGAAACACGAGAGTCAGTAGAAAGACAAGAGTCAGTAGAAACACAAGAGTCAGTAGACGCACAAGAGTCAGTAGAAACACAAGAGTCAGTAGAAACACAAGAGTCAGTAGAAACACAAGACTCAGTAGAAACACAAGAGTCAGTAGAAACACAAGAGTCAGTAGAAACACAAGAGTCAGTAGAAACACAAGAGTCAGTAGAAGCACAAGAGTCAGTAAAAGCACAAGAGTCAGTAAAAGCACAAGAGTCAGTAAAAGCACAAGAGTCAGTAGAAACACAAGAGTCAGTAGAAACACAAGAGTCAGTAGAAACACAAGAGTCAGTAGAAGCACTGGCCAGAAGACCTGACATGTTCACGATGATCTCCCAGACCATTCCGGATGAAGCTCCCGCGCCGCCGATCACAAAAGAGAAGCCACCAGGAAGCTGCATCATAAGCCGTATGAAATCCAGCTCAGTAAGTGGCCCTTGGGAAAATTAATGTGCGAGTGAGGAAACATCGTAGCAGTCCGTATTGCGATTCAAACACTAGTGATCGATTTAGATGGGGGGAATCATCTCTACCCCCCATACGCCACCTATACATCAGTATTCACTAAATCCAGACACACGCTAACCGCACTACGTTACTGCCCCAGCCGAAAGCTAGAAGACATTCTAGAGACTACCGCCTGCATTGATACATGTTAGGAAAAGAGGCAACAGTCCAGTGGAGACATAGACACTCTACCACATGAGGAAATGAGACAGCAGATGAGAACAAACTAGGTGCGAACCAGCCTCAAACAGAAGCGTATGTCTCTTACACGGCCATTAAGGCACTATTACGGGAAAGATCCAAGACTAAATGGATTATATCATGCGCTGAAAGGGCCCCAGGACCCATTCGCTGCAAGATGTAAATAATAATGAATATATTTGTTATTATTCTTCAAAATCGTTGATAATTGAATGGGGAATAACTTCTTAAACGTTTAAGAAAAAGGCATTTTGGGCCCCAAGCCTCAAAGTAATGGTTATTAAGAGTTCCGTGCCCTATATTATTTTAATACTGGCTGTAAAGTTTTTATATACAAAATTTGGTTAAGATCCATTACTTAACACAGTTACTAAAAAACTAATTTTTATATAGCTCATATAAGCAAACTTGACATTATGGGTCCTCGGCAGTTGTGTCACTAGAGTTGGTGTCACCCGGGGCGGTAGCTCCTGGTGTTACCCCCTCACGACTAAACCTATAAAACTCCTCCGAATTTTCCAGTGCCAAATAACGGGAATATACAGAATTTTACATTTTGGTGTCAACCCCCCCCTGATGGTGTCACCCGGGGCGGCCCACCCCAACCGCACCCCACTAGCGACGCCACTGACCTATAATAAAAACATAACGAATAGAGGGTGGTCAAACCATTATAATGTGGTAGTGGAGGGCGGTCAAGCCATCATGATGTGGTAGTGGAGGGTGGTCAAGCCATTATAATGTGGTAGTGGAGGGTGGTCAAGCAATCATAATGTGGTAGTGGAGGGTGGTCAAGCAATCATAATGTGGTAGTGGAGGGTGGTCAAGCCATCATGATGTGGTAGTGGAGGGCGGTCAAGCCATCATGATGTGGTAGTGGAGGGTGGTCAAGCCATTATAATGTGGTAGTGGAGGGTGGTCAAGACATTATAATGTGGTAGGGGAGGGTGGTCAAGCCATTATAATGTGGTAGTGGAGGGTGGTCAAGCCATTATAATGTGGTAGTGGAGGGTGTTATAATGTGGTAGTGGAGGGTGGTCAAGCCATTATAATGTGGTAGTGGAGGGTGGTCAAGCCATTATAATGTGGTAGTGGAGGGTGATCAAGCCATTATAATGTGGTAATGGAGGGCGGTCAAGCAATCATAATGTGGTAGTGGAGGGTGGTCAAGTCATCATGATGTGGTAGTGGAGGGTGGTCAAGCCATTATGATGTGGTAGTGGAGGGTGGTCAAGCCATTATAATGTGGTAGTGTAGGGTGGTCAAGCCATTATAATGTGGTAGGGGAGGGTGGTCAAGCCATTATAATGTGGTAGTGTAGGGTGGTCAAGCCATTTTAATGTGGTAGTGGAGGGTGGTCAAGCCATCGTGATGTGGTAGGGGAGGGTGGTCAAGCAATTATAATGTGGTAGTGGAGGGCAGTCAAGCCATCGTGATGTGTGATGATGAGTAATTTAAACCATTGTGATGCAGCCATGATGGGTTGCCCAAGCGGCATCGTTGTCAGGGCACGAATCACTCCCTCTCTCTCTCTCTCTCTCTCTCTCTCTCTCTCTCTCTCTCTCTCTCTCTCTCTCTCTCTCTCTCTCAAGTCTCTCTCTCTCTCTCTCTGGGTGAGGTGACTTTCTGACCGCGCACCGGGCGCTGTGACTTTCTCACTGCGCACCGGAGGAACCCCCTCACCTACGCCCCGTGGGCGCCCGATCAATAATTCAGCCAAACGGTGGCACCGTCTCTCCGCGTGGCTCGCCAACAATCGCCGTGTGAATAGCAAGTGGCGAGGATGGTGGTCACGCGGAGACATGTGATCCTCTGTCTCGTCATTACAATTAATTGGATTCTGAACTCCTCTGGATAATGTTACCATGTGGTTTATAAACGACGGCCGGATTTCTGTTCGATTCTGGAAGGAAAAGAGCGGGGAATAGATGAAGGGTTGCAGATTTTTAGGATTATTTTTGTTGTGTGGATTAGTTGTATTGGGTTGTTTTAAAAAAATTATTTCGTGTGATAATAGAAAATCTCTCAAATTAACTTACCGTTTCATTTTACTTCTTTATAGATTTATATCTGATACATTGATAATCAATGACAGACAGCGAACGCGCGATTCATAATAACTTGTAAAACTGTATGTTACCTTATCAGGTAGTTTCTATTCAAAGGGTTCTATTAAATATACATACAAATATGTTGTGCTTTAACCACAGCTTGTTAGAATATTGTTCTAGTGAATTGTTTTTCCAAGTTATTTTAACCCGTTAAAATTCCCCTCCGTTAATTAATAATAATAATAATTTGATAATTTTCATACCGCAATAGCCCAACAAGCTATTGGGCTCACAGAACTTCACATAAAAATGGTTTAAGGAAACGTTGAAGTTTTAAGGTTTTGATTTTTTTTAATTTTTTAAAATTTTTTTTTTAATTTTTTTTTTTTTTGAATTGAATTGGTTTGAATCTTTTGCCAAAAGAAAGCAAATTAATGCAATAGACAAAATTTTAATTTCTAATAATTACCCAGTACAATCACTAATTACCAATAGAATATACACCCATGCTGAACAATCACGAGTTACTGATAAGAAATACAATAGCGCAATATAAAACATTTAGTTCCCCTTTAATACGAAGCACACTCAATAAATACCAACACAATGTTTACAAAATAAGTACAATTGCTAATAATTACCTGTACAATTTGTAACACCAGAACGGGACAAATACTGCTGAGCCACACGATGGTCTCGAGTGCTCTACAATCGATATTTAACAATACAGTGCGCACTAGTGCATTACAATGACCTCAAATCGGAGCAATAGTAACACATTTATCAGTCCTTCAAATAAAATGATCCCTTTGATGGTGACCTTTTTTTTTAAAATTGGACCCAACTGTCTATATCGGGGTCCTAGCACTTGTGTCACATCTGGCCTCACCAGTGGCCGGCACAACCCCCCCCCCCCCGCAACACAAAAATTTTTGTTTTCCCTACCGGAGTTTAAAGTTAATGAAACAAGGATAGAGGCTGATCCGTAGATCTCCAGGAATTCCCGTTCATAGCCGACTGACGCTATATTTAACATATATGTTTTTTAAAAACAAACAATCAGCATTTCGTGCGACTAGTCCATGGCAGTCATGAATAAACCGGCCAATAATGTAGCGTTAATTCAATACAATGGCGTTTTTTATAGACTATTGTTATAAGTCAAAACCATAGACCTTTCATAATGTATGTTCTAAATGAATGCTGAAATGTTTCGCATTGTTCTCCGTGGCTGGTAAGACATCGAACGTTCAAAGAACTTGACCCTGTGGTTTCCATGGTCTAAAACGTGTCGTTTAACTGTTGGGAAGATGAGTGTTTGCTGGTCATCATAAGACTCACCTTTTTTTTAAAAAAAATGATCTTGGTATACAGGGGGCGGCATGGTGTTTTGGTATTTGTAGACGATTTACTTCCCTCACAGACGTCACTAGGAGATGACTTGTTCAATATATTTGGTGCAACTATCCAAACACCGTACTGAGACAGCCCGTTGAATATAAATAGTATAACAAACAAACACCGTACTGAGACAGCTCGTTGAATATAAATAGTATAACAAACAAACACCGTACTGAGACAGTTCGTTGAATATAAATAGTATAACAAACAAACACCGTACTGAGACAGCTCGTTGAATATAAATAGTATAACCTACAAACACCCTACTGAGACTGAGGCAGCTCGTTGAATATAAATAGTATAACCTACATACTGAGACTGAGACAGCTCGTTGAATATAAATAGTATAACCTACAAACACCATACTGAGACAGCTCGTTGAATATAAATAGTATAACCTACAAACACTGTACTGAGAAGAGAAGAAGTGCTCAATATAATCGGTATTACTACCCAAACACTAGATTAAAATGACAAGTTCAATAAAGTTGACTTACTGTTCCTCTATAACGGTGAGGCCACTTGACCTGTGTAATACGTATATCTATTCTTGTTCTATGTAATAGCTATATCTATTCTTGTTCTATGTAATAGCTATAACTATGCTTGTTCTATTCAGTAGCTATATCTATTCTTGTTCTATGTAATAGCTATATCTATTCTTGTTCTGTGTAATAGCTATATCTATTCTTGTTCTATGTAATAGCTATAACTATTCTTGTTCTATTCAGTAGCTATATCTATTCTTGTTCTATGTAATAGCTATATCTATTCTTGTTCAATGTAATAGCTATAACTATTCTTGTTCTGTGTAATACCTATATCTATTCTTGTTCTATGTAATAGCTATAACTATTCTTGTTCTATTCAGTACCTATATCTATCCTTGCTCGTGGACGTTTCCGCTTGAATGAACCAATCGATACTTCGATTTCCATTCACGACTCCGACCTGGGTAATAATACCCAATCACCTAATCAAAACACAGACAGTCCGAATATATGTACTGAACTTCTTCAGTAATATCATACAGCAGCGATCTCATTTAATAAATGCCCGCGTGCGTTTTATTGCAGTGACAGTAAGGTTCATGTGAATAGGTTCATTATTTGTTTTCAAATACAGTGCGTATGGGATAGTAAAGGGGAATTTTGAGCTGTGTAGTAGAGATGATGTGCACATATTTGATTTAATAACTATTATGTTACGTTTCTGACACTTGCAATGATAGAAACTAAACTTAAAATTGATGACACGATCTTCACACTATCGATCTGACGGACTGAGCTGCTTATTCTCTGTTTACATTTGACATCCAATGTGACATCGAGTCGCCTTTTCTGTTTTGGAACAATGTTAGTTCAAAATGACCAACGAAAGCTCGTGCATACCTATACCTTCCCGGCAACCCTAGCGCAGACCGCGTGGACCTTCATCTGCCTGGCACTGGACAACTCCGCCCCGACGATGTCCGACTCCAAGAACAGCCCGCTCCTGGAGGCCATTGAGCTCGGTGAGTTGGACGCCTCCAAGTCGAGATCTGGATCCACGGTCCGGGCTACCCCGCCATGTCTGCCAGCCATCGTGATGACGCCGACGGGCGAAGAGAATGGAGCGAGGTCATACAATTCCAACGTTGACCTGTTGATGGATCTTTTCGACCCGATTGTTTTGTTTCCGGGTCCTGATGCGGGAGCCGCTGTTGAATACACTTCAGGGCCGGAAATTATTCACAGTACGGGTAACAACAATACGCGTCAGGGACACACCGCAAGCAACGAACAACTTTGTGTTAACCTTATAGGAAATGGAACGATGGCAAACTCAAGTGATTGCAAGAGGTCTGCCGCGTCATCCCCTTCATATTCTCTGAAGTGGGGCTCCGATAAAATAAACAGACGTGATGTTGACGTGAGCGAGCGCCAAGCACTGATTCCAAGGCGCCCAACCATTTCCGCTTCGTCTCACGATCTCATCATGTCAAGTGTGTTAAAAGGAAGTCGGCGACACCATGGCAACGCTGACGCTAACTACTCTTGCCTGGATCTCCGGGTGTGTGTGGAGCACAACGTCCGCTTTACCAACATCGGTGGTAGGAGTGTGTGTCAGAGGTGTGTAGGTGGGCTCAAGGGTCAGTTTTACTCTTGTACAGATCTCCAGAAAAGCAACTGTGGGAAAAAGAAGCGCTTCCCCGGCGATCGCGCCTCGAGACCAAATTTTCACGAGGTGAGCATTAAAGGGAGAGGGACCCCGGGTCACTTTGAATCAACTCAGAGTGAACCTGCGGTGCTGGAGGCCGTTGACGAAACCACCAGACTCCTGAGTCCCAGGAAATCGTCACGCCAGAAGGGGAGCGTACCGTGTCTGCACGGAGTAGAACTCCCGGGGAGACTCCGCAGGAGAGAAACGGTGGCCGCTGCTGAACACGGGGCGGCCAGGCGCGAGTCAAAGTGGAACCACGTTTATGTTTTATCCGACAACGACGAAGACTTGACGGAGTCCGACAGATCTAAGACAACCTCGTCCAACTTAAGGCCACCCTGTGATTCTGATCATTATGCAATTTTCGAGCTCGCGTCAGACGAGCCTTATCGCCCGGCTGTCGGATGTTGGGGTCAAGATATACAACAGACTGCGCTGGACGTCACGCACGCAGACAGTAGTGTACAGTGTGGCTCGACTGTCGCCCATCGAGCGCCAACGATCAGACAGTTCAGACGACGATCGTCACTATCGGTGCCCAAAAGGACGCATCACGCTCAAAATAAACAAGGAAAAACGAAAAGACTGTGTAAGGCGAAGAAAACGACTGAGCCAGGATCGCGAAATATCATCACGGGAACAGAGGAAGCATCTCAACTTTCGGCCCAACGTAAACCAGAGGCCACCTTTCAAGCTGGATCTCAGAAAACCAATTCTCTAAAACATGCTTTGACAAATTCATTGAAAAGTTTGACCGGAAGCGGCTCTAGGGCTAAACGTCACGTTCCCCAACATCACCAAAACGGTAACACTCGGGGAGGTAACTCTTCCTCTGGGAGGACGTCGTCACCGCTGACCTCAACGACCAGTCACTCCTCGTTGTCGAGCCCGGGAAAAACAGATGAGGAGGAGGAGATGGTTCACGGGTCGAGTTTTTATAGAAAGAACAGTTTTTGGCACCAGGAGAGATCCCGTCTTCAGGAGGTGAGTAATGATACATTGCACGATTTAATCACACACACAATTGGTGATCACAGAAATACACGATTCCTTTTAAATTAAAATAATTTTATTTATCTTACTTCATTTATGTATATGTTTTTGTGTGTGTTTTTGAGGCATGGTCTTTCTCATTTTATAGTCCAGGAGTCTCCAAACTTTTCTGACGAAGGGCCTCATTAACTGTCAAAAAGCAGTTTTGGGGCCGACTACTAACCACCAACTATTAATTTGTTTGGTAAACTAAATGTAAAAATAATAAATTGTTTTTGGAGTCTCCCGGGGCCGGATGGTAGGGCCTCAAGGGCCGCATCTGGCCCGCGGGCTGTAGTTTAGAGACTCCTGATATAGTCCATAATTAAGCAACATTTAAATTAATAGCTTCAAAATCTTAAAGATTCGATCAATAGGAAACTGTCTTTTCATAGCTAACACACGTACATTGCGTTTTGAAACTTAATTGGCGTGCATCCAAATAAGATCACGCCTCCAATAGGTTTTTATGAAAATCATTGAAGTAAGTTTATGATTGTAATTTCAAACAAAAATTTGATTTTAATAAAATCATTAAGAGTTAAATAGGTTGAAAGGCGCGACGTAAATTAAACACTAGTTCTTATGTTTCACCCAACTTTGTCATTCCGTTTGAATTTCTGCTTTTAATTTGTTCTAGTGGCGGGTGTATNGTACGTCACACTTTCGAACAAAAACATTTTTTTTTAAATCAGCAAAATAATTAAAATTTAATATAAAACACCGTGAAGTCACACCTGGTCGGACTCCCCCATCCCTCCTGTCACAAACTGTCACACTTTCTTGCACCCCTTCCCCCCTCTGGAGCGTGACGTACTTTATGGACGGCCCCTAACCTAATCATTCTCAGCACCAAAACTCGCTGACCCAATTAAGGATCTCCTCCAGTCTGTTTCAACCTGTATGGCTTGCGATGACGTAATGGTTAACTTAAAATCGAATTACAGAAGTCAACAGAAAGAGTTGCCCACACAAATCTACCGTTTAATTGCAGCCCTTAAACATTAAGGTTAATGCAAAACCTATACATTTCAGAAATAATTGAATTTCGAGCATTTCATTACTAAGGCATCCCATTAACAGAGCAAGAGATTCAAGGTTTGTGACATGACATCTCCAAGGACTGCCACCGGGTTATCATCTGTCGTAAACAAATGTACGATCTAATGTACTAATTACGCTTTATTTGAAAGTAATTGCGACGCTTTTTTGACCAATGTTTTAGACACAAATTCAAATTTGAAAATAAAATACAGGATTCCTATACTGTAACAATAAATATAATCTATGGTGACAAATTTTATGCTGGAAGTCTATGTTGACAAAACGCCGAATTATTTTATCATAACGTGTACTCATTTGTAAGCTAAAAATTTAAAAAGCTCAAAATTTTATTGACATATAAATTCTGACGAGAACTGAAATAGAAAAAAAAACTAAGTAATACAATTCATCAAACAAAGTGTTTTTTTTAACGCCATTGTACAGCTTCTTTTATTAAGTGTTTCGGGAATTATCTTCAAAACTACGCCATAACAAAAACCGTTATTAAACCCTTTATTTTAACTTCGTCTTCTTGTCGTAATCTCTCTCTGTCGTGGTCCCAATGAAAAACAAAGGGGGAAAATGTCTACTTCCCGTAATGCCATCGAGCTGAAACTTTGCACATAGACTGTTGTCACCTAACGATGTATTGTATCACAATTTCAGATCGATCGAATTTACTGTAATAAACTTGAATTTTTAGTTTATCTTTGAGTATCTCTATGTAATATGTAAATGTTTGTGCTAGACTGTCGAGCGGTGCGGATTATATTGAAAAACCTTTTCAATATTTTCCTGTCGCGCAGTGCGGTGCGTATTGTATTGAACATACTTTTTATAATATATTCCCGATCTGTAAATTTTTATTCTATTCTGTCACTCGTTGCGTATTATATTGAACAAAATCAATATTTTTAGTTGCCTCATATATAATGGATTTATAGTCAAAACCTTTGTTTTTACGGGTTGTTTAATTTGTAAATACTACTTCTGGTTTCTTTAACTTTACGTGAACAAATATAATTTTTTATTTGCTTCTTTGAGATTCTCACTAGCACTGTTCAGTACACTGACACTTTCTGCTACAACGAAGGAAGTGTTGGTAGAAAACTCCAATTTTTGTTTTATTTTGCCAAGGTTTAGTGTTTAAATAGTGTATGTTTGAGCATCATTAGTTGTTTTATTTATATTGATAAATGATTTTTAGACATTATTGAATATATCACAATATTAATTTTGAAATATTGCTATTAACGGATATTTTAAAATAGGCTATAGTAAAACTGTCTATCAATGATGAATTTCAGAGAAAACCAAAAATTTCAAATGATCTAATCAAACACCCAACGAAGAAGGCGTGTTTAGAGAACATACATCTCCGACTTTGATCGCGTACCGCAAGAAGTGTTGTATTATCTGCTGCTGCACGGGGCGTCTTTGATCTTTAAGATACGTAAATTTATTGTTTTCGTGGCCTGGTGGTGGATCCCTTGTTTGTTTATCGATATACCTGATGGATACATGACCGAATCACGTGCTAGATCCTCACGTGTTACCAGTCTATTCTTTATCTTTATCATCGCTAGAGTTACTGCCCTTGTGACGTACCGAACTTTTTACTCACCTTCAGATACCAGCTTAAAACGCTGGTCACGTGATATCTCCCTGGGGGTTTCTGAGCTTAATCAAACTATACACAATTCTAGAATATGGAATTACAAACCAGAAGGTTTTTGTTGAAACGAAATCTTTTTTTTTCCCCGCCCCTTTTAATATAATTACTAAGGTCAATCTGAAGAACGATTCATTTGTACAGAAGGAATTAAACACTGTCAATGATGATGAATGTGGTACAATAAACTAACGTTACAGAATATAAGCATGGTAATAGAGACGTGCTCATATGGATACTTTACATTTTTGGCTACAATGCTTTGATGATTATGCTTCATATTCGTTGATTTTAAGGTCAACATTTTATGTTAAATGTGTCCGTAAAAATTCTTTTTGCCCGTAAATTTTGTTGAGAGTTCTTATATATGTCAGTAAATATTATTTTATTGAGTTGGCAACACTGCATGACTTCGCAACACGGCTGTAAGCTTTGTTTCTCGACATTGAAATAACTTCGTGCTCTCCGTTGTGCTCAGTGACAGAAAAGTAGTCACACACTCTCCTCTCTTATAGACTCTATAAACAACTAGTGGTCCATTGATAGAGGGTTTGTTAGACTCTATAAACAGCTAGTGGTTCATAGATAGAGGGTTTGTTAGACTCTTTAAACAACTAGTGGTCCATTGATAGAGGGTTTGTTAGACTCTGTAAACAGCTAGTGTTTCATAGATATAGGGTTAGTTAGACTCTATAAACAATTAATTATTCATGGATAGAGGGTTTGCTACATTCCCTAAACAACTAGTTGGGTGTTAAATATACAATACAAAATTATTGCGTCGCACCCTTCCCCTGGAGGACACTGACCCATTCAACGTCACTAACTGTAGTTTATTACTTAACGATCACTGTCTACTCGGTACCAGCAGCCACAAGATAAGTATGCACACAACATTGATTATCACTAAATGGTGCGCACCGGTGCCAATACCAACTGTCAGTTTTCACGAGATAAGCTCGTAATCTTGCCCCCTCTTTACGAGAGAAAGACACTTTTGTAATACAATAACGTTGGATCTTTACGTGACAACTGAAAGAGATATTTTTCTAAAAGTTACTGTTAAAGAAAAAGTCTATATTCTCTTAACCTGTGAACTTTTTTCGGAGCTGGGTATAATGCTACAAGTTTATTTTGATGACGCAATTCCCTTGTTGTTAACACTAAAATGCCCCTTACCTCCATGTCAAAACTGGGACTAGCGTCCCCCACCCCGCCCCACCGAGTATTTTGATGCCTCTCATTGCGGAAATCTGTTACTGCCAATTGGCCTGGAATATCAACTAAAAATGTAAATAAAAAAATAATGTCAGGGCCAGGGGCTGACCTCCCATACACAACCCTTTTCTAAAATGCTGCTTAAAACGAAAAATTGCAATCTTTGAACAAGATCTACAATTAATTTCATTACTTAATCGACAAAATTTCTGAGTATGTTGTTGGAGTAGTGTTAATATTTTCCTATCTAATTTATTCCTATGTTGTAACTGTATGTTTATTTCCAATGACAATGGAGAAGAAGAAAATCCCTTCCATAGAAAACAATTTATTGTGGAATAGAGGCGGAACTTTGAACTTAAACAGTAGAGGGTCATGATTTAGGTCGGGTTGTTAATTAAACAGCAGAGGGTCATGATTTACGTCATGTTGTTATTTAAACAGCTGAGGGTCATGATTTACGTCATGTTGTTATTTAAACAGCTGAGGGTCATGATTTAGGTCTGGTTGTTATTTAAACAGCTGAGGGTCATGATTTACGTCATGTTGTTATTTAAACAGCTGAGTGTCATGATTTACGTCATGTTGTTATTTAAACAGCTGAGGATCATGATTTACGTCATGTTGTTATTTAAACAGCAGAGGGTCATGATTTACGTCATGTTGTTATTTAAACAGCAGAGGGTCATGATTTACGTCATGTTGTTATTTTTTCAGCAGAGGGTCATGATTTACGTCATGTTGTTATTTAAACAGCAGAGGGTCATGATTTAGGTCTGGTTGTTATTTAAACAGCTGAGGGTCATGATTTAGGTCTGGTTGTTATTTAAACAGCTGAGGGTCATGACTTACGTCATGTTGTTATTTAAACAGCTGAGGGTCATGATTTACGTCATGTTGTTATTTAAACAGCAGAGGGTCATGATTTAGGTCTGGTTGTTATTTAAACAGCAGAGGGTCATGATTTACGTCATGTTGTTATTTAAACTGCAGAGGGTCATGATTTACGTCATGTTGTTATTTAAAAAGCAGAGGATCATGATTTACGTCATGTTGTTATTTAAACAGCTGAGGGTCATGATTTAGGTCTGGTTGTTATTTAAACAGCTGAGGGTCATGATTTGGGTATGGTTGTTATTTAAACAGCAGAGGGTCATGATTTGGGTATGGTTGTTATTTAAACAGCAGAGGGTCATGATTTACGTCATGTTGTTATTTAAACAGCAGAGGGTCATGATTTAGGTCTGGTTGTTATTTAAACAGCAGAGGGTCATGATTTTGGGTCTGGTTGTTATTTAAACAGCAGAGGGTCATGATTTTGGGTCTGGTTGTTATTTAAACAGCAGAGGGTCATGATTTAGGTCTGGTTGTTATTTAAACAGCTGGGGGTCGTGATTCAGACCAGGTTGTTATTTAAAAGCAAACATCCTTAATAATTTGAAAGTGCTTGAGGATAACACAAGACTGATCACTGTCATGTGCGCTGATATCACTGCTGCCACTTACTTGATTTGTTTTGGATTATAGTTTGACTACTCCATTCCCACACATCATTCATAAATACCAGCCAAACCTTACTTATTTTGAAATACTTTACTTAGAATCCCAACTAATTTAATCTTAAATGGGCATGGTGGTCGAGTGGCATACGTGCAGTGGCGTAGCGAGGGGGGCAGGGGGGGCGAATGCCCCCGGGCGCCACGTTAGGGGGGCGCCAAAATGAGTATTAAAACTCATTATTTAATTTCATTTTAATGTAAACTAATGTATCCCAAATACGTTTGCAAGATTGAATATTGGAGCTCCGAACATATCTTTATTACAAAACAGTTGTTAAACATGATTTAGGCGCCCCCATTGAGCGTTAAGGGGCGCCATTCTACTCATAAATAAATGACACATCCTAATGTAGGATTGCTGATGTGTTTTTTTTTATTTAAAAAACTGTGATGGTAGTGAGCAGTAAGAGACCAATACGATTCTTTTAATAGAGCTACCAGAGACGACACTAAAGGCAACCAAAATTACCAAGACAAGAAAAAGGAGTGGCTTAAAGCAGTGGTTCTCACCCTGTGGTCCACTGTAGGATTAATCGAGAAAGACTAGCAAGTAAAAGAATTAACGCAGACTTAAATATATTTCTGATCTGGCCATAATGGTTTTTAATTTTATCAAGCTCGTCAATTAAATTCTCGTCTCTTTGATTTCTTATGCTCGAATATGAATTTTGAACGTTAACAGTTACTAATGTATACTGAAGTTCGCTGGTTATCTGACTGTTTTAATTACGCGATGACGTAAGAGATTTTCATGTAGAAATAACTCAAAGCTTGTTGATAGTTTGAACCATGGCTAATGGGTTGCTGTTCTGGCTTACTTGGCTGAAATTTTTGAAAAGCTCAATAAACTTAATTCCACTCGGCAAGGAAAGCAGATACATTATATGACTCTCAGTGACAGAATGTCTGCTTTTACGAAAAAGCTTGATCTTTGAAAAAAAAAATTATTTCAAGGTAACTTTGAGATGTTTGATAAATTGTACGAAATCACCGAAAAACCAGAAAATGCAGAAATAATTTTTAGTAGTGGCCCGTAGTTAAGGCACAAATTTTTCAAGTGGTCCTGGAATCTCAAAATGTTGAAAACCACTGGCAAACAGAATGGTTAATACACGTCCCTTTGCTGCATGCTGTGACTCTTTAAAAAGATAAATCGTACTTCCCCAATTCTCATGTGGAGGGAGTAAAGTGGGAAAGGGTAGGGAAGGTCTCTCCTCTCACGGGCTTGTATCAGAGTGTCAAAGCAAGTTGGATTCCTTTCATATGAAACATCAGGCACCGCCTTTCTTTCCTGTCCATCGTCGATAAAAATTGTTGCTCAGTAGGATCAACTGTTAGAAAAAAACACCAACAAAATGCCCGAGAAAATCTAGGTGTAGTATCTTATTTATCACCGGAAATCCAAAATGAATTTATCCACCTACTTACATCGACTGTAAGGAATCAGCTGTTGAGTGAAATCAGAAAACACAAGTACTATGGTATCTTACTTGACTCCAATCGATCTAGGACACCGGAAAAGCTTTCTCAAGTCATCAGATTTGTGGATGTGGATTACAAACTAAAAAGTAACTATCAAAGAATCATTTTCAGATTTTGCAAAGATACATTCCAAAGACGCAAAAAGCCTTGAAATAGTTATCGTAGAGAAACTGGAATCTAATAGCATACCACTATCCGACGGTCGGTCACGATGTTGTGACAATGCTTCTGTAATGACCGGGAGCGAAAATGTGCTAGAAATCACAAATCATTGTTCATCAACTGTGGCAACCACAGCTTAAAATTTAGCAAGAGTACACTTAACTAAACATGATCCAGTTGTTATCACGTTTTTGGAACAGTTAAAAGTATACATTTATGTTTTCTCCCTTTCAACAACTCGTTGGGAAAAAATTAAAAAAGAGTTGTGCCAATCACAATGAAGAGGGAGTCTGAAACACGTTGGATTGCACGATCAGAAGCTGTTATAGCAATTTATGAAGGACTAGATGACATGGCAGGGCTGTTGGAAAAATTATCAGAACATACAAATATGACGCCTGACACCAGAAGTGATGCAGAAGCTTTGCTGGTAGGTATATAAAACTTTAACTTCCTAGATTTTAAACATTTCTGGAACATCATACTTGATAAAATTAATGGTGTCCAGAAACGGTTCCAGAATCCTACTGTGAGTTTCAAGGAAGCTTAATCTGATCTTGAATCGCTTGAGCAAGAAATTGTCAACATTCATGTTAGTTTGAGCCATGTTGCGGTAGACAATGGGAAAGAAGTTGCACAACTTGGAGAATCGAGTTTGACAGAAGATTATACGACATCGGAGGATGCCTTCGAGAATTAAAAAGAGATGCAGAACTTTCTCCATAAGAAGAAATTGCACCTGCTATGAACAGCGAAATTGATAAACCCCAACAGGAGATATCAATACGGATTTTACGTCTTAAACAACCTAAACAACAAATTTGGATTTTTACTAGTTACTAGACGTCAAATCTCTTCTTGCTGAAACAAAAGTCGATACGCTTCATTATAATTGCTTAGATTTTGCTAATTTCTACGAATTGTGTATAGAAATCAAAGACTAAAAAATGATGCTCAGTACCCGGACTGAAGTTCTACCGGAAACTACTTTGGATCTTCTAGATTTTATTGTTTCATATGGAGATGACTTATTTCCGAATCTGCGCATTTCACTTCAAATACTTCTAAAAATTGCTGTTTCAACTAAAAGCTGTGAGCGGTCCTTCAGCAAAGTAAACCTTATTTTGTCTTAATTACGTGCTTCAATGGATCAAGATCGTCTGGATGATCTTGCACTCCTTAGCATCGAAAGAGAACACTTGAGAATATCAATTTTAACAGCGAGATTGACGACATTCAAATCAAGGAAGATCAATTTATTTTAGATTATGTCTATTCGAGTCATGAATAATTAGTAGAGTTTTTTTTTTCAAATAAATTGTTTATAGTCGTATAGAGAATTATTAGCCTGTATCGTATTTCATTAAAATATCATTTGCTTCAAAAAATGAACCTTATAAACCGTAAAATTTCAAAATTTTCTTGGGGGCTCAGTGAGCCCCCAGAATTTTTCGGTCCGTCAAGGGGCGCAGAATTTGTGTCTTGCCCCCGGGCGCACATGACCCTAGCTACGCCACTGCATACGTGCTCGGCTGTCGTACTGAGGTTCACGGGTTTGACTATCCGTGAAGGCCACCCAGCTCCGAATGGTTAACTGCCACTAGTTAGGGCAACAAAGGTGGCTGGGAACCCTCATAGCCATGGCCTGTGAACGCTGGGTCACTTGGCAAAAGAGCAGTATGGTCTGCGGACGCAATAATCTTCCGTCTAGAAGGAGCGTATGTATGGATAAGACAAAGTGGATTCGATGTAAACCAATCCTGTTATGAATAAGAAGTGGGTTTTTTAAATCTAGATTTTAAAATCTCGTTAGGAAAAAAGTATTTTTTTTTAAATTAATAATAATGTAACCCTCCGTCGCCCTCAGCCCCGTCACGTTAAATTAAATCTACCTCACGTGTGTCTATTTTGTTAATTCAGTAAGTTATTTAAGATATTTATTCTCCTCTGTTGAGGGCGTGAACAGCAGTATTAGTATTTGTCTACCTACATACATTTGTATTCCCCTCATCAATCTTCCTCTACGCCTGCCTTAAATCTTATGAGCTGAAAATCCTACATGTGGAAGAAAGTCAGCAGTCCCGAGCCTGCGCTCTTCATAGGGCTTCCCGGAAAACCCCCTCAGCTCTCTGGCCACCTAAGGGAAGTAAAAGCTGAGAAGCTCCCCCCCCCCCCCGGAGCGGTCGCTTCTAGAAGCGGCCGCCTGGGCGTCCAGGACACTAGGTCGAAAACGCCTTCCACTAAAGTTGTCCTCCCGAGGGAGGGGTGGAATTTCCCGACTTTGACTCGCTATCACTTCGGTGCCACCCCGGCAAAGCTTACGAGTATTATTAGTTAGGACCGCCGCATTGCGAGGATCATCACTGCCCAACCTAGGGTTTAACCCCCACTGGAAGGTTTCCTCAGAGCTGGCTTCCAAAGCGTTTCCTAACGGTACCTTTTGCTAATCCGTGTTGGCGCTCCTGGCCCTAAACCGGGACCGCTCAGTAGCGTTGCTAGAAAATTGAGGGGGACGAAACGGTCGCTTCGGAGTAACCCGACCCTCAACGGTTACTTTGGTTTTCATCATCGGCATTGCATCTAAATGCTCTGCCTAAGATCCGTACAGCGACTGTAATCATATATGACTAACACCTAACATCGGACTTCGGCTTTCCAAGCCAGGGGTTTGTCAGTTTCAGGTCGTGGTCTGCTCCACAACCCTACTCGTCCGTCGAACCGCGTAGAGGTCACCCCTTATCAACAGAAATAAAACCACTTTCCCTATTAGCTAGCGAACTGAAACGTTGTACAGAATACCATCTTTTAAGACACAGGCAATAAGAAATTATTGTAAAATTATTTTGTCCTTTTTTCCTATCAGTGACGAAAACAAAACTCTAAAAAATTTATAATCTGCTCTACCATCAATTTCTTTTCCAAGCGGCCAAGCACGATCTTCGTAAGTTTTAACTAAAGAATCTGTTTGAAATCTTGTGAGCTTGATTGAAAGAGAGTTGTCGCTTTTTCTAACAAACGTGTATAGTCGAATGAATAAATGCTTGCTTTTAAATATGAAGGTAGATTGATATTCATGTCCAAATCAAGTCAATTTGTTTTTAAAATAAAAATCATTTTTATTAAGTTATACAAATGTGTTACTCAATGAATTCTCTAGAAATATATAGTTCAATCGCAAAATAAGTTAGCGTTTTAAATAAAAATTTGATTAATTGGTATTTAGTTTATCAAATTATAATTTATAATTTGTTAAATAATTTCAAAGTTAAGGTAGCTTATATACATGTAACTAAATGGTTTTTGAGTCTAATTTAATACAAAATAAAGTGTGCGACGTTAAAATATATATATTTATTTTAAATTTTTGACGGACTTTTGTGTACGTCACTCACTGCCTCCTTGACAACATTGAAACAGGCAGCGGGCGCTTTCACCACTAAAACACAGCAGGAAAAAAACAACATCATGGAATATTTGACCAACTGGTCCTATTTGATAGTTATTTTGTCTAAGTTACCTAACCTAACAGGACTTTTCTGTAACAATTTACTTACGACACGCCATCACACGATGTCTAGTACTTCTCATCGAATGATATACATGACACATCAACAGGTGGCATTCAAGATTAGTCATCTTTGAATTTCATCTTAGTCTGAATTGCCATGATTTCATTACAAGCTATTTTAATGTCATCCTTAGTTATATATTATTATGGCTTTTCGTCTTTTATGAACCTTGCTTGCAACCAGATTCGATTGGCCCTTTAATGATAAGTACTCGTCTGCTACTCATGCTATATGCTCACATACACAAAGTCAGTGAGCATGTAGTATGCTATAACCAGCAAATGACAGCGCAATAAGAGACGCTGTTCTTGGAATTCTCGGTGCAATGGAACATGGGAAAGAGGAAAATGTCAATGAAATTGTCCGCCATCTTACATCTTGTCTACGTGAGCTAAGTCTTGCTCAGACAGTGATTGGATGAGAGGGCGGCTCTGGTATGTGGACAGGTATCGGAATTACGTTAACAAGTATCGATCGACTCAAACTAAGTGGATAAGTATCCAAATATGTGAACGAGTATCGAAATTATGTGCATGGACAAGTATGGATATTATGTGGACATGTATCGCCTCGACTTAAGTGGAGAAATTTCCACTATACGTGAAGAAGAATCGGTTAATGTGAACAGAACCGATTTATGTGGACGAGTATCGAATGTATCAATTTGCTCATTGTTTGTGTTGTAAACTCGTTAGCCGCAAGATATCAGTCATCTTTCTTGTTGTTGTTTTTTTTAACCTGCTCAATTACAGTGTCTCCTTTTATACCGAAGATTATGGTGTCGTATGCTCTTCTAGTCTTACATTTAGTCTTTAATTTTTAATTACAGTTTTAACTGTTGATAGTTTGTTGGTTGTCCTGGTTGGATCTGGCAACCCATTTCACGCGCGGATCCCAGATGAAAAGAAAGGGAATTTATAGGTGTTTGTGGATTGAGGAGTCCACTACAGAACATGCATATTCTAGAACATACTATTTTTAAATTATTATAAATCGTGCAAACCATCTAAAAGAATGTTCGTTATCTTACTGGCCGTAATCTAGTTTATATTTGGTAGAAAGTACGTCATTGAGGGGGTGTCCGGCGATGTGTGACGTCACAGTGTTTTATGTTAAATTTTAATTATATTGTTAATAAAAAATATATTTTTGTACGAAGGTGTGACGTACTTTAGGGGGGGGGGTGTCCGAGATTTGTGACAGGGGGGGGGTAAAAATTTTCAAAAATAGCGTGACGTACTTTATGGACGGCCCCTAATGGTATCACATAGGTATTCATATATTTATGTCACATAGGTAATAAAATAATGGTTTCATGTTGGTAATACAAACATGCTGTCATCAGTGATAAACAAAATGTCGATCGTGTAATAAAATAATGAGGCCACATATGTTTTTAAATATTTCTCTCAGTAAACAACAACTGCAACCATCTCACGTGACGTCACCTGAAAGCCCGACAGATATAAACTGACGTCATCTTATAGGATTAGTTGTGTACTAAGTTCTCATTGGTCTTATCGAGCACGGGACACTTGAGACTCGATGAGTGACTCCTGGAAAACAAAAAGACACGATTGTAAATAGAGTTAAATGAATACAGAAATGTATTAATGCGTAGTTACTGAAATGTTATACAGTAACACCTCGCTTCTTCGTGGTTCGATGATCACCGATTCGCTACTACACGGGATTTTCAATATATTTAATATCGCGGATTTCTACCACAAATCAGGGTTGACTACCGTCCGTAAATTGACGGACAGTCCGTAAAGATTTGTCGTAAAATTGCATGTCAGTAAAATTCCGTTAAAAAAGTAAGACATCCGTTTTTTTAAAAAATGACAAAACGTGGAATCTCAACATTTTAAAAAAAATCAGGAAATCATGTTTGCGATATCTATTTTCTTGATTCAAATTTTAATTTTCAAATTGTTTTAGTGGCATCCCGCGCTCTATTAATAAACTGTAAGAGCTTTCTGGACAGCTAGACTCGCGCGTCGAGACGCATCGTGGCAATATGGACTTGTTTAGACCGATCGTTAGTTGAAAAGAAGGAGTACAGATTTCCGCTACTTTCGAAGTTTGCACGAACAATTTTGGCGCTTCCGCATGTAACAGCAGAAGTAGAAGGCGTTTTTATCTGCTGTTAGTTAATTGAAAACCAACTTGAGTAACAAATTGTCTACGCCAATGTTGGAAAGATTACTGACTGTGAGAAATGGACCGGGTAAAATTACTCCCACAATGGTCGACAGTGTAAATGTTTCTATGTATGATCATGAGCAGGAGGAATCAAACACAGTCACTGAAGATGAATGTCATACAAGAAACTAATGTTATAAATTATGAACATGGTAATAGAGGCGTGCTCAATGGATATTTTACATTTTTTAGCTACAATGCTTGGATGTAGTTTCATATTTGTTCGTTTAAGGTCAATATTTTATGTTTAATGTGTCTGTAAAAAATTGTTTTCGTCCGTAAATTTTGTTTAGAGTTCTTATATTTGTCAGTAAATATTATTTTATTGAGTTGGCAACCCTGCCACAAATCCATAAAAACCGTGACACTCGAATATTCAAAAATTATATATTAAAAATATAACAAATTGTGTATTATATTATTTATATTATAGGAAGAACAAAAACAGTACTGTTATAAAATGTAAAAGAAAAAAAAAGTGTTTTTTTTATTAAAACAATTATTAGCCTTTATTTTGTCATTTTTGTTTCAAATAAAAACTTTTTTTTTCATAAGTATGTACATATTATAAAGATTCTCCCCCCCCTCTCTCTCTCCTCTCTCTCTCTTTCTCTCTCTCTCTCTCTCTCTCTCTCTCTCTCTTTCTCTCTTTCTCTCTCCTTCTCTCTCTCTTTCTCTCTCTCTTAAAATATATATATATCAGGAAACGTAGGAGGGTCGCCTCATACGCCAGAATTTACGATATATAGAATCATCTTCTATAATTTTCATGCCTGTGTTATTTGTTCGTCGGCAACTGTGACGGTCAACATCTGTGGCCTGTCAACAACTGTGACGGTCAACAACTGTGGCCTGTCAACAACTGTTTACTGTGGCCGGTCAACAACAGTGGCCCGTCAACAACTGTGGCCCATCAACGACTGTGACCTGTCAACGACTGTGGCCCGTCAGCAACTGTGGCCTGTCAACAACTGTGGCCTGTCAACAACTGTGGCCTGTCAACAACTGTGGCCTGTCAACAACTGTTTACTGTGGCCGGTCAACAACTGTGGCCTATCAACGACTGTGACCTGTCAACAACTGTGGCCTGTCAACAACTGATGCCTGTCAACAACTGTTTACTGTGGCCGGTCAACAACTGTGGCCTGTCAACAACTGTGTACGGTCAATAACTGGCTGGTCAACGATTGTGTACGGTCAGTAACTGGCTGGTCAACGACTGTGGCCCGTCAACAACTGTGGCCCGTCAACAACTGTGGCCCGTCAACGACTGTGGCTGGTCAGCAACGACAACCTTTGGTCATTTCTCAAATCTCCGTCAATGATGAGTGAGATAAATTTAGTCCAACATTTCTCCATTGATAAGACTGGAGTTTAACCGACTTTTGCCTGATAATTCTTGTTCAAGCTACATCTTTCCTTTCGTACTAGGCTTTTAAACAACAAAAAAAAGTATAAATTTTATTGATTGTATTCAGAGGCGTTTCAATTTTTTTTCATTCTCATTAATCTTAGGGGAGCCACAACGTTAGACCTTAAAAGATATTAGCCCCTCTTCGAACATCCACTTGTCAAATATCTAATGATTCTATTGACTTGTAATTAGATTAACTTTTTCCTACCTAACACACCATATTATTTTATGTTATCCTCTTTGTTTGTTGGTTTGTTTGTTTGTTTGTTTTTTTGTTGTTGTTATTTTTTTTATTTTTTATTTATTTGTTGTTGTTGTTTTTTCTGTACATGGGCCTGATGTGTGGACATTTATGTCTCCCTAATTTTTTGACGTGCACATCAACTGATGTCCCGCTTGCCACTGATAGATAAAACGCCATGCGACGCTAGCGTGTGCACCTCTGACCGAACCCCAGACGTAATCAGAAATAGACCAAATCTTATCTTAGTACCCTGTCACCTATTTATAGCTGCCCATTAGGCAATTTTCAAGCATTTATTAGTATTGGTAAAAATCTTCTTATTTTCCGGCCTTCTGTAAGGGGGCGGACAAGTTAATTTATTCTCAAATTCAATGGAGGAGACTGTGGATTTCAATGAATGACAATCTAGTATTTATGTGACCAATTTGTGTGGACAATAAATGCGTTTTTGTTTCGTTTAGTGGAGCTTGTGCTTTTACTTCTAGCAGACGACCATTTTTTTAGGTTGCGTCATCCTATGACGACACGTGCTTCATCATAAACCCCGGCTAAACATTATTAATTTAAGCTATTTTAACAAATCAAACTTTCGCATAAGGATTTAGATGCGGTTAATAGAGAGTCGTCAAAAAATGTGCACCAAATCTTTATGTGCCTCGTTTCGTTTTACTCACAACTCACAACAAATTTAAATGTGGATTACACATTCTTTTCTGGAATGAAACAAACAGCCAAGAAATAGATTCACTGGCAATATTCTAAACACAGAGATCTATTAACTATTTTGGCAGTGACACTTCTTTGATAAAATGACAGCTTTTTAAAATATTTTCATGCTCTTCTGTGTACAAATAAGGCTCAAAGAGAAACTACACAGAGTCCTGTTTTAACAATTTTTTTGTTCGAAGGGAACCAGTAACATTACAATACTTTTAAAGTAACCAGTTGTAATACAATACTATTCAGCGATCCAGTTTGTACTAAAGTACCTCTAAAGGAACGAGTTGTACTACAGTTCTTCTTGTGACCTGTGAAAAAAAACAAAGGCCACTCAACGTAGAACAGTGATGTGTTTCGCTGCGTGCATCCATTGTGCTATTGACTGTCAGGGCTTACGTCATCGGCTCCCACGAGGTCGGTCCTGAGGGACTTTAAAGGTGAAACGAATGGAGCCGAAGATCGACGATAATGAGGTGACTTCCAAAACATGGACTTCTTATCATTTGTGTAACCTTCGACCTGTTTAAGAAAACAAGATAAAATCGAAAGAGCTTTCTGATTTAAAAAGGTTTTTGTTTAAGTAGCAACGTAATTCAGGGCTTCTTACAACATAGGCAGAGGCGTCAATGGGGGTGGGGGGTTGCTGACTGCACCGGGTGACACCATCACAAGGGGGGACACCAAAATGTAAAATTATGCATTATCTAGTTATTTGGCACTGGCAGACTCGGGGGAGGTCTATAGGGTAAGTCGTGAGGCGTGCGGGGATGCCACCACGAGTGGGTGACACCAACCCTAGTGAGTTACTAGTGACGCCTCTAAACATATGTCAGCTCTCAAGCATTTTCCATACCGTATTTATTGTTGCACTTCTCGTAGTTGGGCTACTTATTTTGAGAGTTTTTAATTAAGACCAGCGTTGTTGACGAAATTTAAACTATTTACTTACATGAAATCAACAGGCTTGTCCATAGGAATGTTATTCCCATGGGATTCCCCATGGGAAACGTCCCATGGGATGGGATTGGACAGCACATATTTGTATGTCCCATGTATTTAAAGGCTTGTCTAGATTTTTCTCATTTTGACGAACGGTAACACGGAATGGTACTGAATTGTCATAAAGTTAATAAATGTTGTCGTTTGTCTCTTTGTTTATGTAGTCCTATTTATTAGACACTAAACCTAAACTTTCATAAATTTCATAATTTTAATTTAAATGTATTCCATATTAATATTATAACAGTAATCCCATAGGATGGGATGGGATGGGACAGGCATAAATTGCCATGGGATATGACAGAAAAATCCCATGGACAAGCCTGGAAATCAACAAAAATCCCCCCCTTGCTCTTGTCTTAGTCTTCGTCGCGTCTCGTGAAAGCTTGTACCCTGGAAGACTTCAACGAAGTTTGATCATTTTTTTTGTTAGTATTGTTGATGACGGCAGACTAGTGAGTGAGAGAACTGCATTATTATGATTTTTACCACTGGGCCTCACGTCTTTTAAAGACTAGAAGATATAGTTAAAGTTTTCTTTCATCATTTAGAGATACCCTACCATTTTTTTTAATGGCGTCTTCCTTATTTATTATTTTCCCCATCCTGACCAAACCCATAGCCTACTTGTAACTTGCAGCTTCAAACTTGTTGAGAATCATTGAAAGATTTCTTTCACTGGCTGGGGATATCAAACTTATAATCATCGTTTTATAATTGTTTGATCAAGTTGATGTATTTAAAAAAGGCTCCTATGCTAAATTAAATTTAAATATCCCACCTTTACCATCAAGGGGGCGCGGTAGACCGCTCGACTTTCGTATCAAGAGTCATGGGTTCGATTATCAGTGCTAGCAAGGCCTCCGAGTTCACCCAGCTTCCAATGGGTACCTGACATCGGTTGGGGAAAGTTCAGACGGCCGGGGCATTGCGCTAGCCACACAATGCCTCGGTTTGCCGTGACTAGAAACCCCGTGAACGCTACTTCACTAGCCCCTATAGGCCATCATGGGCTGGAAAGGGGACTTTACTACTTACTTACCTTTAGCATGGGTGTAATGACTTCTGATTCTGGCTTAAGTTTCAGTTTTGTCCACTTCGCGTATTTACTCCATGCTACTTTGTATTATATATATATATATA
>MUZC01004491.1:273634-338311 GCA_002072015.1 Radix auricularia | reverse complement strand
TTTAGTAACCCAAACAAACGTAAATATCATTAAGAAAACAAGTTTTAGTGACAATTTGTTTAAGCTCTTTTCGAAGTCTTTTAAAATGTTATCGTGGAAAACGTAACGCAAACATCCTGAATTTGACTTCACATCTCGCGATACACTTCTATAAACCCTTATTCAGCTGGTGTGTCCAGACAGCCCTGTCAATGATGGGTTATGTTGTATGCCGCTGTCATATCTCAATGTTTGGTTTCTGTCATCGCTGCAATGTTACACTTATCTGCGTGGTTTGTTTATTACGTGTCGCTGTATGAATTTAACCGAGGGAACTAATAAATATTTTATTGAATATTGGGGACACTTTTTAATTGGGAAAAACATATCTTGATTATTAACGGTCTCTACTTTACAGAGGGATTGGGAAGGTAGTAATAAGCCTAGAACATGCACCGAATGACGAGAGTAACGAAGTTAAATTGTACAGGATGATACTTTCATGGCATTCTCTGTCAGCAGGTCATGTCAAAGGACTTCTGTCGCCAGATCATCTTATAGCACCCCTGTCACCAGGTCATGTTATAGCACCCCTGTCACCAGGTCATCTTATAGCACCCCTGTCACCAGGTCATGTTATAGCACCCTTGTCACCAGGTCATCTTATAGCACCCCTGTCATCAGGTCATGTTATAGCACTTCTGTCACCAGGTGTCTTATAGCACTCCTGTAACCAGGTCATGTTAAAGCACTTCTGTCACCAGGTCATCTTATAGCACCCCTGTCACCAGGTCATGTTATAGCACCCCTGTCACCAGGTCATGTTAAAGCACCCCTGTCACCAGGTCATCTTATAGCACCCCTGTCACCAGGTCATAGTGTACGGTCATTGAGTGCCTGACCCCTAATAACTTGATAAGATGCTGTTTTTCCGTGACAAACTGTGATGCGGCGATGCGGCGTTTAACGAGGAACGTGACTTTTCAATAAAACCAAGCATTTAACAAAGTAAAAAAATAGACTTTACCCATTAAGACGTGGCTAAAAGGATTGGAGAACATGGCTTGCATGGAAGTGAGACTATCAATTGTCTGTTGTCAACTCTGTCATCAATTATTTCATCACGTTTATATTCAACAACTGCTAATCGTCTTAAAACAAATTAATTTCTAAAACTATCAAATTCAGTATGCTTTTTTTAATATGAATATTTTGTTAAGAAGATACAAAACCAGGTTTTACCATTATGTTAATTACAACAAAAATAATTTGACGCTGTGTTAAATGCATTAACTTTTTGCTTTTAAACAAACGGCAAGCAAATTTTGTAGTTCTTCGTCGGGGTTTCGCCATGTGTGTGTTCCGTTTTTAAAAGGTACAAGAAAGGCACTGAAGAGAAATTGCGAATTCTGTCGGTCATTTAATTAAAGTCAGGGACGATTCTTCGGTTGTCTTGTACTGTCGGCAAATCTCTTCCCGGATTGGCAATGTCCGGGTTCTCCGTACAGCGACACGCCGTATTCTTGAATTTGTTCGAATATTCAGGAAATGAGCCGCTGAAATAATAAACTCTGATGACGTATTCATCCATAAGTGAAAATTGTTGTGTTTTTTTTTTAATGAAAACTTCATATAGACTTATTGTACCTTGCGACTTTGAGTTTGATGACTTTTGATGTCTGAAGAGTAGGCCTGTCAACGGGTACCCGGGTCCGAGCAATTACCCGGGTTGTAAAATGGCGCCCGGGTACCCGTGAAAATGTTACTGCAATACCTTTACCACCAGTATTTAAACTGTGGCTCTTCTGTGTTCAAATTTCGGCTCGCGAATAATTTATCAAATTCAAACTTTTCGTTTGAAATAAATAACGTGAAATGCGTATTAAGATGAAAATGCTTAAAAAGATATACGTGTTAAAGGGAAATAAAACACGGTCCCGACAAACAACAAAGAATTTGGATATTATTTTTTTTACCAGGAACATGAAACAAAAATCATTTAAAACAAAAAAGGTTTTTAGTTCTTTGAATTGTTCAAGTAAGGAAAATAGAACTAGAACACAACACCGATAAGTACTAAACACCGATAAGTACTATTAACTAGGAAGGGCTAGAGATGACCTTCGCATTGGCTTTGAACTACGCCGCTCATCGTTGATATCGATGAAGCAAGCCAATGCCCCCCCCCCCCACCGACACTCACGTGTCTCCACTCCTATCTTCACCAAATACTTTTTTAAAAAATACTTCAATCGTGGAATGATTTTCACTATAATAACAAAAATACATGGTGGGGGTGGGTCTTTCCTTTCAGTATGACAAAAAATAGGACACAAGAGTGATAACTAGGATTGGCTAGAAATGACCTTGGCTTTGAAATACGCCGCTCATTGTTGCGATTGAGACGCGCCAATTTATTTTGTCTACCCCCCCACTAACATATGTCTCCAATCCTATCCCCACCATACTTTAAAAGAAATAAACACCTGCTATATTCTGGGGGGGGGGGGTAAATTTAATTTGTTAAATTTTTTATTTCTTAAATCATATTTCAATCATTGAATATCTTTACTGTATTACAAAAATACTAGGGGATGGGTCCACTAAGTAGGGGCAAGTCCTGAAAAGTTTAGTTAATTAAAACAGTTGTCAGCCACAGCTATGAACAAGAAATAACCCACCATGTCATCATACCCCCACCCCCGCTCAAAAAAAACCTTAGAACCCCTTTGCTCATACTCACTGTTTTTACACCATTGTACTACAGTAGTATTTCAATGTCATCATTTTACAATCGTTGACTCATTACATCAAAATTTACATTTCCACAATAAACAAAGCAGTAAAAGGCTAATGGTAGTAATAGCGGGCATAATGACGAAAATTTTGAGGCATTTCGAACGGGTAACCCGGGTACCCGTTCAAATTTTTGACGGGTACCCGGGCAGCATTTTTCAACAATATTGACAGCCCTACTGAAGAGACGACTGATGCCATTCTTTCCAGCCGTTACCCAGCAGCCGATGGGCCCTTCGTGATGGCAGACGTCAGTAGTGCCATGAATCTTCAAATGTGTAAATGAAAACAAATTATCTGTCGTCTTGTCGACGTTGCTGGCAGTAAACTTGGCCGTAAAAAAAATTAAGAAGAAGAATTCAATGATCCTCAAATGTCTTTAGAAAACTTCCTATATAAACTTATGTTTTGAGCGATTTTTGCACACAAACGCTTACTCATTGGAGATTTTACTTAGATGTGTTAACATTGTCGTTAACTTATAGTTAAAAAATACGTTAAAAATTCTTGGAAGTAAAAAAAAAAATGAAAATACAGCACAAAGAGGCGATATTTTAAAACAAAATTTCTCTTCGTGTTTTTTTTAAAAATCCTTTATATTAACTTGTGGTGTCTGAGCACGTGCGTGCTTGCTTGCTTGCTGAGAAAACTTTGGATCGATTTTTAACCTTTTTTCTTGTAAGCTAGCGAGCTAAAATTTTGCAGGCAGACTCATGCGGATGATTAAAATGATGTATCAAAATTTCACATCGATCGAATGTACTGTAATTAAATTATTGAATTTTAAAATTATTTTATTTATCTCTATAGATCTATATCATGTTTATTTTTTAGATAAATTGTCGTGGTGAGTATTATGTTCAACAACCTTTTCTGTCGCGCAATAAGGTGCGCATTATATTGACAATGCTTTTTAAAAATATATTCACGATCGGTGCGCATTATATTAAACACGTTTTACGAGACATAACTAGAATTTATTATTTCAGGTTGTTTTGCCTTGCGTATAATAATGAACATCCTTATAATTAGATCTATGTCTCGTATATAAAGGATTTATAGTAAAAAGCACACTTTTTTTAACGGTTTTTTTTAAATTAATGCTAATTTTTGGGAACACTTTGGTAGAACTTATATTACCTGCGAAACGTAATATTTTGTTAATAGATTAATGCGCAGTTAAAGTCACTTGGTTTGTATTTTCACTTGAAAGTCACGACGAAAACTTGAACTGCGTCAGCCAAAACGGAAGTATTAGTGAAATGGGGGGGAAAAAAGTTCATTATCATCATTATAATGGCTTACCTTGAACAATTGTTTCCTATTAAAATAACCTTTAGCCATAAATTAATCAAAGTGGATTGAATCATCCAACATCGTTGTGACTTTAGACTAAAATTTGATGTGTGTGTGTCGAAAATGGAGCAGGCGCATGATGCCAACTGAAATAATCGTTCCTGAAACTACTGTTATGTAATGTTGAAAATGTGTTGCTACGACTAAGCTTGGGAATCCCTGTCTTGAATCAATTGTTTACTAAGATGATGAACTATTAGTCGTATGTGGGGGTATGAAAGGTATTCATCTGATGATCAAATATTTGAACAGCGACGATAAGTGCCACATAAGACAGTGCGAGATGTGCGTACAATGGCCTCCAACGTCTTCGCTTGCGTCTGTCAGGATTCATACTTCTGTCATCATAGGATCCCTGACAACAGGTCCTCGACACCAATGTCAAACTGAAGGTCGTGACCCAATTAACGTAACTTTTTTTTTCCCCAAAGTGATTCCGAAATCTTGGATTTTCAGAAGTATATCAGGGGAACGCTAAAAGTGGTCACAGCGAAATTCTAGTTAATTTGTGATGCGGCAGATGTAACGTGATGTTATCAGAACTTCCACAAGATTCACTATTTCATTGTGGACTTTCCATTCCTATTTGATAGTTTGTGTATGTCTACAGACATGTGTTATAATTTGCTAGTACCGTTATTTTTTATCATTCAGTCGTTAATTATGAGAAATTGATCTTCTATTACAAGAGAAATATAATTAATTATTCAAATATTCAGTGTAGCCTTAACAAAATGTAGCGGTCAATTAACTTTTAAACAATTCTTTGCGCCCTTGCCATTGTCTCACGGACGTGTATTTAGACGTCTATTTTGATTTTAGAATTTCAGTTTTTAGTACTTTAATATATTGTACGAAATTAATCAGATAAAACTCTCTAATATTAACTGTGATCAACAAACTAACATTCCCAGCAGTGGCGTAAGACGATGAAGGATACGGGTCTCCGAGCCCACTGGTACCTTTTTCTATGGGGGGGGGGCAGTTTTCTTTACATGGAGGGGGTGCAGTTTTCTTTACATGGAGGGGGTGCAGTTTTCTTTACATGGAGGGGGTGCAGTTTTCTTTACATGGAGGGGGTGCAGTTTTCTTTACATGGAGGGGGTGCAGTTTTCTTAACATGGAGGGAGTGCAGTTTTCTTTACATGGAGGGGTGTAGTTTTCTTTAAATGGAGGGGGTGCAGTTTTTCTTTACATCGAGGTGTGTCAGTTTCCCCAAATTTCAGGCTTTTTTCTTGTAAAGGCGCGACGAATCGTCACGCCCAGCACTGTGTGCTACTAATCGTGTTTCCGCACCATTTGTTTAAAAGATAGATTTATAATCTATTCAATTTATAATTGTAAATCTGAACATTTGTTTGTTGTTGTTTTTGTTGTTAATGTTTTGGGTTCTTTGGACTGATCGTAAAACGATGACTTTAAGGGCACCAATAGCTGGCAGTTAAAATTTTTGCTTTTTTTATTTAGTTCAATACTCTTAATGAATCAATGGTGAGGCGTAGGATTTAATATATAGATAATAAAAGTATCATCATATAAGAAAGAAAAAAGAAATAGCACACGATAGTGAATATGAAGCATTTATTAACTTAAATTAAACATTACTGCAACCCATGCTGACTAAAATGCAGGAGACTAGAGCAATCGATCGCACATTGTTATATAGGAAAGTGATAAAAAAAAATCCGCACCAAAGAGTTTACCCATGTTAACATCATAGCCTGTGGGGGACACGGATTTGTCCACTTGTAATTCCCCGTAATTGGTCATTGATTTTATTCGCAGTTTTGAGGAATAGGAACGTGTTGCTTTTTAGAATCATAATAAAAAAAAATCAAACCCGAACTTTATTGAACAATAGGAGCTAATTTCTTGGATTCGTCTCTCACTATTGACTCGTTCTGGTAGTTGTGTGTGCGCACCTTTGTCTGTACTCTCCACAAACGCACCGAGTCAACACGGGCGGACATTTAAAAAAAAAAAACAAAGAAAACAAAGTAATGGCAGAAAAAATTCAGGGAGAGCAACCCATGGTGAGTGCACATACATATTATTAACAATTGGGGTTTTGGGACTTGGCTTCGGCGTCATTGCGTCTATATATAGAGTCTAATTCGGTTTTAAACGGAAACATTACTCCCCCCCCCCTTCTCTCATTCCTTCTTACGTAAATCACAGATTGTTTTTTTTTTTAATATATTGTATTTGAAATTATATTTTTAAAAAAAATATTTTTAATTTTTGTTTACGACATGTTTAAAGTGCCTGATTATTTTTCAAATCTGTTCGTACATCTGTTGTGACAAAGCTGGTTAGATATATGTTGTGACAAAGCTGGTTATAGATATATGTTGTGACAAAGCTGGTTATAGATATATGTTGTGACAAAGCTGGTTATAGATATATGTTGTGACAAAGCTGGTTAGATATATGTTGTGACAAAGCTGGATAGATAGATATATGTTGTGACAAAGCAAGCTGGTTAGATATATGTTGTGACAAAGCTGGTTAGATAGATATATGTTGTGACAAAGCAAGCTGGTTAGATAGATATATGTTGTGACAAAGCTGGTTAGATATATGTTGTGACAAAGCTGGTTAGATAGATATATGTTGTGACAAAGCTGGTTAGATATATGTTGTGACAAAGCTTGGTAGATATATGTTGTGACAAAGCTGGTTAGATAGATATATGTTGTGACAAAGCTGGTTCGATATATGTTGTGACAAAGCTGGTTAGATAGATATATGTTGTGACAAAGCTGGTTAGATATATGTTGTGACAAAGCTGGTTAGATAGATATATGTTGTGACAAAGCTGGTTGTATACATGTTGTGACAAAGCTGGTTAGATGTATGTAGTGACAAAGCTGGTTAGATATATGTTGTGACAAAGCTGGTTAGATATATGTTGTGACAAAGCTGGTTAGATATATGTTGTGACAAAGCTGGTTAGATAGATATATGTTGTGACAAAGCTTGTTAGATAAATGTTGTGACAAAGCTGGTTAGATATATGCTGTGACAAAGCTGGTTAGATATATATTGTGACAAAGCTGGTTAGATATATGTTGTGACAAAGCTGGTTATAGATATATGTTGTGACAAAGCTGGTTAGATATATGTTGTGACAAAGCTGGTTAGATATTTGTTGTGACAAAGTTGGTTGGATACATGTTGTGACAAAGTTGGTTGGATACATGTTGGGACAAAGTTGGTTGGATATATGTTGTGACAAAGTTGGTTGGATACATGTTGTGACAAAGTTGTCCGTACATCTGTTGTGACAAAGCTGTCCGTACATCTGTTGTGACAAAGCTATTCGTACAACTGTTGGAACAAAGCTATTCGTACATCTGTTGTGACAAAGCTGTTCGTACATCTGTTGTGACAAAGCTGTTTGTACATCTGTTGTGACAAAGCTGTTCGTACATCTGTTGTGACAAAGCTGTTCGTACATCTGTTGTGGCATCGTTGATTGCAGATATATTTCAACCATAAACGTAATCAATGAAGTCTATTTGGTTTCTATCGAGTGTAGTTTGATATGACGCCCCAACGCTTTCTTTACGTTCTGACATTAGCAAGTAGCTGATAGACACGAAGCCAACCATTTCAGAGACGTAGTTTTACTTTGCTCGGTTTTGGACAAAAGAAAATGTGGGTTTAGCACAAAATTGCAAGAGTTTAGGTTGCACGATCACGCACTAAAAGGAAATAACTCAATAAAAACACACGACCTGTAAAAATAGAATGTCTTCTTATCGATGATCACAAATCCCCTTCTTTCTTCTCATCAAAGACACATACTAAACAAATCACCTTCTTTCTTCTCATCAAAGACACATACTAAACAAATCACCTTCTTTCTGTCCTTATGAGATCCACAGTAATCCAATCCCTGTCCACATTTTTTAAATGCTCTTGAAATTTACTTATACAAACTTATTTTAAACTAAGAATAATTTTATACTATGGCTTGTACTCATTACTGCAATGTTGTTAGAATAAGTGGGGAAAAAAATCATCAATTAATCGATTAATTTTGATTAATTATATTTTATAACGCATACATAGATCCCGTTAAGTTGTGATTCATTATTTCACTAAAGCGGTTAAGTCGCGCTAATTCCCATTGCTCCCTAATTTTGCGACGTAACACAGCAAATCTGTTCTGCTATGCAAGAAATAAGGAAGAAAAACCCTCTTTGTTTACGCATGCACGTTTAAATAAATAATAATAATACGGGGGAAAGTAATATATAATAAATAATATAAAAGCCCAGGTCACTCACTCACTGGATGTGGAACGCTGAGGAACGATGTACAGTCTACAGCAGTTAGTTGAAAAATCGTGTGGTGATTAGCGCTGTAAAAATATTTAATATGATGACGTCATTGTTTGGTGTGCATCGGTACGCAAAATACAACCCCTATTATTAAATACTTTACGTACATTTCAGAAAGTTTAATATTTCGTATTTATCAAAAAGGGACAAGTTAGTTGGGCTTTTGAAAAAGGTTGGCGCCGTAGGCGCCCCGGCACAATCTAGTATAAAAAAATTAGTAAATTTGAAAATATATATATATAAATATTTTTCTAATTTTTTATCGATTAAGATGATTTTAATCAATTTTTTTTTTTTAATTATCGATTAATTAAACCTTAATTTTTGCAACCCTACTATATACCTTTGGCTATGGATGTCTCAAAAATAGTCTTTGTAAAAATTAAATAATAACTTTGGTGTGTATGTCTCGACAATGGACATTTGTATTAATACCTTTCCTCTTAAGAGAAAGTCCATTTGTATAAAATATCTTTCCTCTTGACTAAGAGAAAGTCCATTTGTATAAGATACCTTTCCTCTTAAGAGAAAGTCCATTTGTCTAAAATACCTTTCCTGTTGACTAAGAGAAACTCTTGTGTCCTCCTGACCCGCAGTTCACCGTGGTGCCCGTGAAAAATGAGACGAACTTTCCAGACCACGTGGAGTCGGGAAATGGCCTCAGCAACGACCGGACGTCATTCCACAACTTTGATGGGGAGGGGGAACCCACTGACACGCTGACCCAGAACAGCATTACGTCACTGCTGTCTGCTAAATTTAGGGTGAGTATTGTAGTTTGTTCCCTGTTAGTCTTTTCGAATTTTGTTCGTCTGGCTAGCAATAAGACAAGGATTATGTATGCTTACATCTAGATAACAAAGAATTTCTAAAAAAAAAAAAAAAATTGGAAAATTCAAAGCTTTCGATATTGAATATTATTTAAAGGCGAGAAGGGGAAACTACGTTCTTGAGTGTTTAAAAACCAATTCAATACGAATATGTTAAAAGTTTATCTATTAGGTTTAGTGAGGTCAACTTCTCGAAATAATAATACTAATTTGATAATTTATAGACCGCAGTGCCACAGCAAGCAACTAGGCTCACGGCGCTTTACATAAAATTAATAACCACATAATTATTAATTCATTCAATGTAAAACCTTCATATCTTAAATACTACATAACATAACAATACGGTGCATATAAGCTACATTAATCGTTTAAAGAAATTTTAGTATGTTGTTTAATTAAGACACACAATGTTCACAAAGTTGTCAGAGCTTCCCCGTTAGAATTCCAAAATTTGTAGTCAATTGAAGAATATTCTCTATTGGTGGTCATCTTGAACTTGGTGGCTGGTGAAACTTGAACAGATTTGGCATCCACACCGCAACCGGAATGTTTGAAGTCCTAGATTTTACCATCAGCTGGGCTTATGAGTTGTTCCCCCTACAGAAGGCATCTTCAACAGTGGGGGCAGGAAGACCATGTTCAGTGCCGCTGAGAGTGACGGTTGCTGACAGGGAGGTCTTGTTGGTCTTTACTTGTAAATTTCTGACTGATATTCCAAACGAGTTTATTTTTATTACCGGACAACATGACAGAGCCTTGGGTCGGCGCTCCCTCAAAAGATGAAATCGCGGCCCTGATATTGAACGGAATTTGCAGCTCACAGTATTCAAAATTGTTCTTTATCTGGTCATTCAATTGTACAGTGATGGACGCTCTTGTCTCTTCAGGCTTCATTTGATAGACACCAAGGACTGGTAACTCTAAAAGTTTTTTGACCGTGTAATAACAAACTGTAAAGTTTTCTGCAAGAGGAGAGAATCGAATCCTTCGTGGTCCCATTCTGGTATCGCATGAATTGATTCCAGGTCCTGCCAGTCAACCGTCTGCACGCAAGGGTGCACTAAGAGCAGATCCAGGGGAATGTTCAGCCCATCTCCCAGGTGAGACAAATTGATGATGATGCCTTCAAACTCTGCACGGCATGCAGTTAACTGAACCAAACACTTGAGAGTTGTCACGCCAGGTTTCTTGGGCACACTGTGATGCATTAATATATTATGTTAAAATGAGTTGCAATGATGGCGTCCCCTTGAAACTAGATGACCTCCAGATCGGTGTTTTCTGTATCTTACATATGGCACACGGCTTATCATCAAGCCTGGAGATTATGATCTCAGCAGAGCCATCTCATAGGATTCCGAATGGGGTGGCTTCATTAAAAAAGGCTGGCAATTCTAAAAGCCTTGCAGGTAACTCTTGACTAGTCGCTTTTAAAAACTCAGTTACGGCTCCAAGTAGGGCAAATCCAAGGAAAACAGAAGGAATATTCATAAGTGGTATCATCATGATGGACATCCTTCCCATCTACAAGTGGCAGACATCATAAAGGTATACCAGCCTTTTCAACTGCAACAATAGGTAACAAGATGCCTCGATCTGTTGAGATCTGATGAACTGGTTTCTGAATCTGTAAATCACATCTACCTCTAATGGGGATCAACTGAGATACCCACTGGACTTGTGCAAGCTCCTGAACTAAAGTTGGAATCAGCTGAGAAGCGGGAGGGACAGGCATATACAACTGTCCCTTAAATAAAAATAGCAAACAATGGAGATTATGTTAGTCCTGTCCTACGACATTTTTGTGTGCGTGCGTGCGTGCGTGCGTGCGTGCGTGTGTGTGTGTGTGTGTGTGTTGTTGTTGTTGCTAATATCAATTTGTTTTCTTTTGGTGTTTCTAGAAAACCGTGGGATCCAAGATTTTATCCACCTTTAGCTTATCGCTTACAATATATCTAAATACATCATATACAAATTTAAAATTTTCACTAATACTATTGAGGTTCTCCGTTTAAACCGTGTGTGGTATTTACATCATGATAACAAACTTGATATTGTTTGTTTGTTTATTTGTTTGTTGTTTTTTTGTGTGTTTTTTTTTAATTCTGGCTTTTATTTTTAATTTAAAATATAGTGGGATTGTGTTGTTGTTGTTTTTTTAAGAAGAACAAGAAAACTGGGTCCGCTAAGATACATGGCCCCACAAATTAATATGTCATATTGGATACTTCATAATCATCTTGTTTTAAAAAAAAAACATTTTTAATCCAATATTAATAAATCTTAACTGTCAATGTGCCAAGGTTTGGCGAGCGTATTTTCGCCCTTAAGACCCCTTCCCACAATATACTGAAATAACAGACGCCCCTTGGGGCAAGGTTTCAGCCGACCTGGGGACGGTCCCTGTTTTTTCCTCCCTGTTAAAAACGTGGAGAAAATTATGCTCTCAATATAAACGGAAATATGCCGTCCGGCCCACCCTGTCCCTCCCTGCACGTCTCTTCCAATCCCACAGTTTGTGTTCAACATCTCGCCTGAATGTTATAGTAATTTTGAATGCAATCAATCAGAAAACCTCAGTCAAAATTTTGTTACAAAGAGAAGACTCCAAAACATTAAATCTTCAAATAATAGTTTTCGTGTTTCAGGCAGACACAGACTTTTAAAGAAGAAAGTAGTTTTCTTTAAATGATTTTGTGAGTGTGTGTGTGTATGAGAGAGAGAGAGAGAGAGAGTTTGAGTAAGTGTGTGTGTGTGTCTGTCTGTGTTGTGGAAGAGAGAGAGAGTTTGAGTGAGTGTGTGTGAGTGAGTGAGTGAGTGTGTGTGAGTGAGTGTGTGTGTGCGTGAGTGAGTGAGTGTGTGTGTGCGTGAGTGAGTGTGTGTGAGATAGTGATAGTCCAAAAGTTATCAACTTCGTGTCATCGACTTCGACAAACAAGTGTAAAAGTACAAGGCTAAAACAAGTTTATTAGTTCAGGATCCACTTTAGTAAGACTTCGGTCAATGGACTGTTGTTGTTTTTCCCCCGTTACCCTTTTATGTGCTGGGGAAGGGGAGGTTGGGTGTTGCCACTCCACTTCAATGTGATGACAATAAGGGAGATAACACAACGATGACATTGATAGTGTACATTCCTTCGACCCCACTCTGTCGCTAGACGCATAGCGTCATGGGGAAAAAACAGACAGGGTAGCTCTTGTTAAACAAATGACTCTATGGTTTGCTCCACTTAGGTGCCGTAACGCACCTAGGGTGAGGGAGGTCCCCACATTTGCGATGACGAGGGGGAGGGGCGAGTTTAATAATTGTTACGTCACGTTAAAACGCTCTACTTTAAATCAAAGTTCGGCTGAAACGGAGGGTTCCGACCGCAGCGTCGCGTCTCTTCCGGGTCTCTTCCGGTTGCTATGCAGAAGAGTTGCTTCCCTTGAATTTTGTTGTTTTCTTACTTATTTATTACCTCCCCTTGCGGTAAAATGTAAATAATATGTCTATTGTCATAATTGCATTTGTATTCTTGCGCGCAGCGTATAAATGAGTATAATCTAAGAACTATTTCTTGTGCTCATTTAGAAAGAAAGGAGTGCTGCTATTTAACTGGCGGGATTTTTGTAAGTAGCCATTTTTTAGCCATTTTTTGTTAGAATTTTCGGAATATTGAGGTCCCAGCCATCATTCAGAACCTCATCTCGAGGGTCCCAGCAATCATTCAGAACCTCATCTAGACGGTCCAAGACAGTTCTTAGGTTAGGTTTAGTTATCAATTTCAGAAAATTGAAGATTTTAATTTTAGGGTTTGGGTTAGGTATAGCTATACAATTTTAATAGTGGCAGCAGTGATCTAATGCGTGAATTTCTAAAAGGATTTAAAAAGTGTGTTGTGATTCCGATGCCTGATCGGTGAGTACCCATTATTTTGCTTTTATGTAAAACGCTAAAAANGGTCCCAGCAATCATTCAGAACCTCATCTCGACGGTCCCAGCAATCATTCAGAACCTCATCTCGACGGTCCAAGACAGTTCTTAGGTTAGGTTTAGTTATCAATTTCAGAAAATTGAAGATTTTAATTTTAGGGTTTGGGTTAGGTATAGCTATACAATTTTAATAGTGGCAGCAGTGATCTAATGCGTGAATTTCTAAAAGTAAAAGGATTTAAAAAGTGTGTTGTGATTCCGATGCCTGATCGGTGAGTACCCATTATTTTGCTTTTATGTAAAAAGCTAAAAATTACTCCTTAAAATATTAGAATGTCCCCCCAATCCTTCGGCCATCGTGTTGCTATGGCACGGCACCGCCGGAAAAGTAATGCGAGCCCCGTGAATTTTTTTTTTTTAATTTGCCGGTAGATAAAAATACTGCGCAATTTTAGAATCCCTGATTCCCCTACCCCTCTGATTTCACGGGGCTCGCACTACTTTTCCAAAGGTCACGGCGGTCACGTGCCTTAGCAACAAGATGGCCGCCGATAAAGGCGGTGCGGTCGGCACTATCCTTTTTTACCCAAAGTTCCACTTAAATATTCGATTTCTTACTATTTATTTTATGACGTTTCACGTGGATTCACGCGTGTTACCATATTAGAGTGAAGCCTTACACTTAGTTACATACTAAAATGACAATAAAGTGATTTCAAACCTGCTCATTTACAAATAGAAAATACCGCTTGGGGGGGATCCACATCTTTTTGACGTCTTATTAGAGGGTAGTCTTAAGTTTTTTGTGACGAGGGGGATGGGGTTAAAAATCGGCCAAAATCGCTTGACGCCCCTTATTATTATATTTATTTTTTATAAGTTTCAAAATGATTTTGTTTACCAGCACAACTATTAGCTCTCACCACCTCCCCTGACCTAGGGTCCTCCCCTGACCTGGGGTCCTCTCTTGCCTCGCTCTGTCCAGTCTCACTCGTGGGTATTGTGAGAGTTAGAGCTCCTTGTAACGTTTGTTTTTTGACCGCCTTCTCTCTTGTAGGCGTTAATTAACTAGAATTTCTTGCTCACAATAACCAGATTGAAGTCCTAGGTAAACACAAATAACTGTAGTGCCGCAACTGAACGAACGTATGTACACTTTCTACAAATTAAAACTCATCAGTGACACAAATCAAAAACTTTCCTTGTGCCTCACACTCTGATCTCTCTATGCATTCTGGGACTCGATCTTCTCTCCGTCACGTGATCTCCTTTCTACCAATCATCTTTCTCACGTGACACTCCTGAAAGAAAAAAAAAGATCACATATCTGTGTGTCCGTATTTTTCTGAAATCTAACTAAACAATCCATTGCTTAGGCTTAAGCTATGAAGACATAAAATATCCCTTAACACATTCCCATCATGTGAAACGTTTAAACGGAGTATTGTACTAAAGTTTGGTTAGAGCTACAGACTTAGTGCGCAGACCGAATCAAACCCGACATGCTTGATATACAATGAGGAATTCCACAATTCCTTCAGTATACAATGAGTAATGCCACAATTTCATCGGTATACAATGAGTAACGCCACAATTTCTTCGGCGTGAGATGAGTTCTTAATAAACAAAGTACTAAGTAAACGATTCGTGGAGATCACAGACTTTAAAAAATGATTTTGTTTTTCAAGTGTCCTCAAAGCTGCACCAAGAATAATGTATAGGCTAAAAGTGACTCGGTGTTTGTTTATTTTTAAAGCTAAAGAATAAGGTTTCCATCACTCTTGGTGGAGAAAAATGCTTTCAAAGATAATAATTTTATCTGCAACAATTTAACATTATGCTTTTCGAAGAATATTTTCTAATTATTCCTCTATGGTGGTGAAAATATTTCAGTCCAGTCATTTAAAAAAAAAAATTAATATGATACCGAAATTCATGGAAAGAAACTTATAGGGCTTAAAGAAATTAAGTAGTGTGCTTGTATGGACATTAATGCGACATTTTAAACTTCAACATTTGCCGAAAATTAACTTTTTTTTTTTTCAAACAGCAATGCAGTCCGGTCCGCACTCTTGACTCCCCATCTCATTCGTTTAATCATGTTTTTCTTGAGTTCCAGCATGTCTTCTGTCACCATATCACATGTTTTGGTCTAACCAATGACCACAACAGCTGCGCGGCCGCGTTGATATCTTACCCGAAACCATTTTTTTCATTTCGTATACGGACCAACGACCCTTAGAGGGAACATTAGTATAACTTAGTTAACCCTTGCCTTTATCTCAGCTTTGCATATACGTGTTGGGAAACAGAAAGATATTTTTAGGGCTGCGGAAATTAACGACTAATTTCTCGATTAATCGTTCAACTTTTTAACGATTAAAAAAAGTACCGATTAATCGACCCACCATTTATAAATGTACTAGGAGTTTTAAAAGTAAATTATTTCGGCCGCTAAATATAAACTTATTTCCGGACGATTACGCGAAAAATTTGGTTTTTAAACTATTGACAGGCGTGAATGTTCAAAATTTTAATGAAGGTTATTGTGTCCATTGTAAGAAATCGTTTGCCCACCCCGCAATGTTCCCTCTAAGTCTAAGCTTCGTTGGTCTGTGTGCAAAGTTTTTTCTAAAGATCGTGTGCAAAGTTGCACAACGTCCATTTATTGTGCAACATTTTATAAATTTTGCTGCGTGGTGATTCTAAACTCCTGCGTGGCGCCAGTCAAATATCTGCGCAGCCGCGCTGCTTAACGGGAACATAGAACCATGTTTCAGACACGTCGCTTTCATATCACTTGCAAACCAAACATCCACTACAGTATCTGAAACTTCAGCTGAGACAATCTAAAGCTATGTGAATGATTGTTCAGCTCGGCTGGTTATATTATCAATATGACCAGCTCATAACTTGAACCAAATAATGCCTGTTTGTGCTGTTGGTTAAATGGTGTTATATAAAGCAGACATTCCGGTGTTATTTCGATTTTCGACAAGAACGTTTCATAAATTCTTATATCTCAATTTTTTGCTTAAATCAAAATTAACTATTAATTAATCGTTAATTTTTCAAAAGTTAACGATTAAATTTAAATTAATCGTTAACAGCCCTAGTATGTTTGTATTAGTTATGTTATGAAATGTCATTTTATGCAAGGCGGATATTTGGGACAGGAAAGGGGGTGGGGAACGGCCAAAGTTATGGAAAACCCTCTTCAACTTTTTCAAGAAATCTAGACAAATGTCGTATACCAAGCAAAATGTTTCGCGTCCAAACAGGAAGTATACCAAGTTGGGCTTATTCCAAAGCAGATGTATACCAAGGGAAAACTGTATCTTAGTTATTGGACCGTCAATAAATGACATCACACGATTTTGAGCGATTTTTCACCCCTCCCCCTAGTCACGCCTCGTCACAAATGTGTGATCACCCCCTCTCCCACACACACGCTCACACACACGCACACACACACACCTCGGTCGGTGCCTGACATCATTTATGGACGGCCCTCTAAGGGGAATCACAGTTTGACAAAATATTGTGAAAGATTTAGGCACACACTTGTTAACTTATTATCCAAACACTGAACTCCAAGTCAGAATGCAAAACTAGTTATGTCTAATTCCTCAACATCTTTACTATCTTATCAAACTAACATTCGTGTCTACTCAATGTGTTCCTAACTCTGTCCTATCCCTACATCTCTCTCCGTCTGTATGTCCCTATGTCCCTCTCTCTCTGTGTGTTCGTCAGTGCATCCCCTTTATACCCGTCGGTCTCCGCACCTATACGGTCAAGCTTGTTTTACTTAACCAATCTCTGGCGAGACTACCACACCCAGGCCTGCTGCCGTCCACAAGCTTGCCTCGTTTCTCGCCCGCACCCTTACCGATTCAAAGGACACCGCTGGCCCGTGGTCAATCCCGTCCACATTAAAGGACCCAAGCTTGTCGTCCGTCACCAGGATCCCAGGTTGGCCTCGTTCCTCGGCCGCACCCGTCCAAATTCAAAGGACCCGTCCCTCTGAGCGCCGACAATTCGCCCCCAGGGCCTCCACACACTTCCCCTGCTCACAAAACTTATGTCGTCCTCGACATCAAGTAACCATAAGTAACATCTCGGCATATGTTTGCTTAAATTGGCTTCGAGTGACTAAGACCCTCTGGCAAAACAATTCAAAACAAATACACCGAGAGCTATTGTGTTTCCCACCAACACAATCTGCTCTCACCATTCCTACCAGACTCCATTTCTACACCGCTGTACTGTCTCAACCCACTAACCGTGTGTCAGTCAAGTCATAGTCACATGGTCAATTTATCAACATCATTGAAAGCAACCTTACAGAACATAAGCAGGGAATTTTTACAAAAGTGACATGTAAAAGATAAAATGGATAAAAATCTCTTACACAATACATCCAAATAATGCATGAGACACATAAGTCATAAGAATACATAAATTTCTCAACGCTCCTCCCAGTCATCAACTACATACATCTATCTTATTTACTGTGAAATTAACAGACAACGTTAATGTCAGATTATGACATCTGACTATAAAAATACACATAGACTTTCCTACTCATCATCAATTAATAGCATAAAAAAACAAAGCAAAATTACTCATGTCATCATAATTACTCGGTTCTGTCATCATAATGGAATAAAAAGCATAACACAAACATAGTCATTTCATCAATTAAAAGCAAAATTAAAACAACCGAGTCCAAGCACAAGTCTTCTCATCTTTGTCACAAATCAACTCTTAGACAAACCAAGCACAACAATTCATTTCCTCATTAACTTGTTCGTGTACCAGCATTACACAAACAAAACACAATTTGTCAATTCATCTTCATAAATCAAACAATAGCATAAGATAGCAAAACATTTTCAAGCAGATCATCCAGCTCAAGAATTCAACTAACAGCATTAGCACTAACACACATAGGCAATTCATCATAAGCATTGTTCACGTAACATCATACGTCAGCAAAGCACAATAAAATCAATTTCATAATTCTCCCAATTCAAGTCACTCGCCATAGTCGGCCTAAAGCGCATGACCATAGCAACATTGACCCTGTCAATGTAAGAAGTAAAACATCAAGGAACATACACACACAAAAATTGCACAGGGCAAAGAATTCTTAATCATCTTCCTACTTAAAAGACAATCAAACATATGTACATCATAGCATAAATACAAACAGTCCCCAAAAAGCAATGCTCCTAAACCACAACTTCGTCAAGTTGTACCTTATTACCTCATAACTCATACATAGCAGAATCATGGTAAAGATCCATCAACGCACAAATCTTAACCCAAAAAAATGGATTCACATCGGCAGAACCTTTATCGGCCGATTGTAAGCATGTTACTGCTAAATAACCTGCTTATAACACATTAATTCTCTACACACAAATCAAGTGGGGAACAAATTGTGCTTTATCATAACTTTTTACAACCTGTACAACGTAACTCATCCTCATCATAATAATTCAAAAATTGACACGCAAAACAACAAGAATGTAACCACAACATGCTTAACACAAGCATGTTACACATTTCTACAGAGTTATAAAAGAGAAAAATTATTGCACTTTACACACAAACAAACAATCAATTTTTGCCTGACCTTAATTAAGCCGCCATAGCCATCTGACTTCCCATGCCCTGGTAGACTTCTGGTATCCAAGGAGTCTCAGAAAATTGTCCAAAATGTCTTTTATGAGTTCTACAGTCGTACCACAGGAATTTGTCCCACACATGAATTGAATGGTTCTCGGATTGTGACATGGTGCCGACCTTCTCTTGCTTCTTCTGGGTTGACCTCCCCTTCTTGATGACAATTCTGTCCCGACGTGACGCTTGTCCTGGTAACGCCAGGAGTGTCCACTAGGCTGTTAGCTAAGCCAATGTCAGGCGAAAACCCCGAGCTCCCAAGAGTTCTTCTGCAAACGTAGATTTGTTTATGTACGACGACACTCACGAATCACAACATGGAGTTGCCATGTCAGGCGACATGTCAAGATTTGTAATGGCCAGTTGAATTACACATGTCGTAGTTGGTAGCTGGACACTGGTTGTCGTTATGGGACTCTCATCATCCCGTCTCGATGCTTCTACTGTCAGTGGCTCTACTGACATCTCCTCCGAGGTCGATTCTTACTCATTGTCAATTATCTCCCGTTAGAACTGTCGGAACTTTTGATGACTGTTCGCATGAGAACGTTCTATGAAGAAAGACACTACCAATGTTGCACTAGATTTTACCCAGTCAGAGTTCTCGCTGTACGTTGACTCGATGGGTTGCCTCCATCGCTGTAAATCTGCTTATCGGGAACACATACAGGTATGCGACTTGGCGAACTAATTACATCATGTTTTCTGCTACATCTTCTGTGTTACGATCTCTTAGGAAGCGTTGTCAATTACTTTGAAGACTTCAAGGCTTAACTACTCCTGGGAGACGCTGCAAGGTTGCATCCCACCGCTGCCACCATTTGTGAAAGATTTAGTCACACACTTGTTAACTTATTATCCAAACACTGAACTCCAAGTCAGAATGCAAAACTAGTTATGTCTAATTCCTCAACATCTTTACTATCTTATCAAACTAACATTCGTGTCTACTCAATGTGTTCCTAACTCTGTCCTATCCCTACATCTGTCTCCGTCTGTCTGTCCCTATGTCCCTCTCTCTCTGTGTGTTCGTCAGTGCATCCCCTTTATTCGCCCCCAGGGCCTCCACAATATACTCCAACAGATCTCACTTTAATATTGTATACATATATTTTTGTCCCAGATTTTGTTAGTTGTTCATTTAATGACACAGAATAACATATTTCCTTCCAATTTGATTGTTTTTAATTATTTCTAACCCACAGGGTGTTGCCAAGCGATGGAAGCAGTACGGAGTGGACTCACCGCGGTTTAGGAAAAGGCTGCACTCCAAGTGGGAGGTGAGTTTTAAACACTCCTTACTTCTCTCCCTCCTCAAAGGTGTTCTAGCCAGAGGCGTCCCTAGGGTTGGTGCCCACCAGTGCGGCATGTCATGATGTCAACCCCACTCACAACTTATCAGGCAGACCTCCTCCAAGTCTGCCAGTGCCAAATAACGGGAACATACAGAATTTTACTCTTTGGTGTCACCCCTTGTGATGGTGCCGACCGGTGCGGTTATCAGCCCCCCGCAACCCACAATCAGTGACGCCTTTGATTCTAACACAATGTATCGGTTCATCTCGTATATATATATATATATATATACACATGTATATGTATATATGTATATATATATATACTGTCCTTAAAAAATAGTGTGTCGACATTTTGATACTTCAAAGACTGAAGTTATTTTAAATAGGTCAAAACTTCCCCCAAAAGAGTCGGAAAGTCTTTAAGTTTATTTCGTTCTCATTTTCTTTATATTTAGATTAAGTATTGGAAACTTAATAACAACAGCCCCCAACCAAAGTCAGTGGTACCCAAGCGGCTCCTGGAACCAGTTGCAATTTTCCACAGATTTAAGCGGTCATCGGCGTTGTATCGGTTGCAAAATTCACTTATTACGCCCCTGGGATTAACCGTAGGGCACCACATTATCTGCTAGGGACTGGACTTGAGAAAGACTGGACGAAAATTAATTTAATCTAATTTCACATTCAAAACGTTGTTTTTATTTTAAAAATCCGGCTCGCCAGCATGTATTGTAAATACAATAATAAATTACATGGAGGGACTTCCTCTCCCAATCAGTTGTGGAAAGTTAATTTCCGGGTGAAGGCAGACACGGTTATCTGCGGAATTTTTCGGACATTGTGGTACATTGATTGACTGGGATTGCACCGCGGAGCTTTTACCTCGACCCTTGCGAGCTCATTCCGTTAATGGACAGATAATGTGGACGGCCATCTATCTGGCGCCCGTTGGGTCTATTTTTAGATACGTCCCAGCCGTCCGTCCATATGCTAGTCCAATGAGTCTCAAAGGATATGTCAACACGAGGAACAATTTTAGCCGAGACTGATATATATTTTGTGCACCTCCCATTCGATTTATTATTTTATATATTCATAAAATATTGTTGTTTTTTTTTAATGGCTAATGCGAGGTCGACTTGATTGTATGTGTGCTTATTTTCAACACGAAAATCTTGAATCTGGGTTAAAAACTCGTCACAAGTGTGGGGTTGAATCTTGATTTTGTCGAGCTGTCCTTAAAATGAACATTGGCCAATAACAGATATCCTATTTATAAATGATATTACGTCATCCTGCACTCTGTCCGTCCATCGCCCTCCTAACTCTCTCCCCCAAAATTACTTGCTTAACTTTGACCAGCCTGCCCTATTCCCTATACTTGTATAATTTAAAACGCTATGGCTTGTTTTCTGTTAATAAATAAAAAGATAAACAATGAACTGTTTGTATCTTTTATTGATCGCGTGACCAATACACACACATTTTTTAAAAAAAAAAACCAACTTTCACATAAAAATATCCATGTTCGCAAAAAGTGTGGACTCCGTCACGTGACAAAAACAAAGTGTGTACTTGGTCACGTGACCAGCTGACGGCATCAAATGTTTGCTCTTCTCGTGTCGAGAATTTTTAGCAATGACTCTACAAGGGGCTTAACTCATACAGCACCGGGGCCGGGTGGGGGGGGGGGGGGGGGGGGGAGAAGTAGAGCAACACCAACTATCGCGATTGGAATACGGTCGCCTCCATTGTGTGATCACCGCCCGCACACAATGGGAGGCAATCAGTGCTCCATTCTGAAGCCAGGATGTGCATTGACCACAGTGCCTCGTGATGAACATGTTTCTGCTATCCACTGAGCCATTATTTTCAGTAGGCGTACACCCTGTGTTTAAGTTACGCAAGAACTTAAACACAGCGTGTACAGTGTACGCATATAGTGTATAGAAGTTATGCCATCGACTTCGTGTGAATAGCTCAGTAACGTTCTTCTCCTGCCTTTACGCTTCCTTTTATTAAAGTCACACGTTGGCTTTTGTATTATTATTATTTTTTTAGTTTAGTAGTTGTTCAAATGCTGAATTTTAAGAGAGGCTATAAATTTTAAACGAATCATTGTTACACAAGTCCTTTTATAGCCATGGTCTTTGAACGCTGCGTATATTGCCTACAAACCAGCATGCGCTGTGCACTCTTTTAAGAGCGTAGGACGCAAGAATCTTCTGCAAGAGTACGAGCGTATTTAATGTTTTAACAAGTTCTCAAAAGCTTTATCGTCACGCTCTGCTGATTCTTTTCTTTATGGTGCAGACGAACCTATATTCAAGGGCTTGGGTAGGGGTAAGGGTAGTGGTAGGGCTAGTGGTAATGGTAGGGGTAGTGGTAATGGTAGGGGTAGGGGTAGTGGTAATGGTAGGGGTAGTGGTAATGGTAGGGGTAGGGGTAGTGGTAAGGGTAGTGGTAGGGGTAATGGTAGGGGTAGTGGTAGGGGTAGACGAAGCAAGGTGCATTTCTTTTCTCTAGCCGCAATCTCATTTATTTATTTCAAAATGCCATTACCTTTATGAGCGACTATTTGTGAAAATTAATTCTGAGATCATTTCTACAAAACGCAGGGTATAATTTATATAATCGGCTAAAATGTTTTTGTGGACTATTTTAAACTATGTTTTTTCTTGAACGCATATATTATGTAGGCTAGATGCGCATTCACATTTATTTTTCTCATAAGAAGTTTAAGAATACACTAAAACCTAGGCAGGTCAGTGATGATCCCACGCTTTGCGGCGATCTAAATAATTGAGACTCGTAAGCTCTGCCGTGGTGGCGCCGGAGTGATACTATGTTGATAGCGAGTCACAGTAGGGAAATTCCACACCTCCCTTGGGAGGCACACTTAAGTGGGAGGCGTTTTCGACCTAGTGTCCTGGACGCCCAGGCGACCGCTTGTAGCAGCGACCGCTCCGGGGGGGCTTCTCAGTCTTTACGTCCCTTAGGGGGCCAGAGGGCTGAGGGGGTTTTCCGGGAAGCCCCATGAAGAGCGCAGGCTCGGGACTGCTGATTTTCTTCCACATGTAGGATTTTCAGTAATGAAAAGGTCTTTAGGTGTCAGCCAATAGAATTTGACCCACCCCTGCCCTATATACCTTACTCTTTTTTTTTCTCTAAAGACTGATATTTTGCTTCATCTTCACTGTCGCTCTTACTTCTGACCTTGATGGACATGTGTGCCTGTCCCGCAACACCCTTGCTTTCCGATCGATCCTGGGCTTACCTTCTCACCGCGTTGACCGCTGCGTCACTGACCGTTCTCATCAGCATCTTCATCCCGGCTCTGACATGGTCGAGCGGTGAGCAGTCTGACCCTAATCTTCTCCCTAAAGTTCGCTGCCCCACAAACTGGCGTCCCTGGAAGAACATCCACTCTCGACACTCTTGCCTCAGTTAACATTAATTTACCAGCGTTTATGGGCCGTGACTTTTTTTTTTTTAATGTCTTCTGACTTTTATTTTTAGCAGGCATTTCAGCAGTGTTGTTCGGTCAAGTAGCGAATCCTCCTCTTAAACAGTGTTTTTCAAGCTGCTGTGTTCCAATTGTAGTTAAAACAAACGTGTTTCAGCTGGTGTCCCAGAGATAATTTTGATCCATAAAATTCAGAGTAATGTACCGCACATTTGTTAGGACCACGGAATTTTCAACGTAGCCCCCCCCCCCTTACACCCAAAGGTCCTTAAGCTTAAAAATACTAAATAATTGTTGAATTTTAAACTTAATTCATGTACTTAGCGTAAAGGGCCGCTGATTAGGACAGAGTCGTCAGTACGGTTGGTGTCACCCGGGGCGGTAGCCCATGGTGTCACCCTAACACGACTTAGCCCATAGAACTCCTCCGAGTTTTCCAGTGCCAAATAATCGAAACATGCAGAATTTTTGCATTATGGTGTCACGCCCCTGATGGTGTCACCCGGGGCGGCCCGCCCCCACCGCACCCCCCTAGTGACGCCACTGGATGACGATACCTTGGTTAATAGATATTATTTCATTCAAAAAAATTGTCAACTGTTGTCACGCAATCTTTAATGGAGAAATCAAACAAAGCAAATGATTATGGTATGTCAAAAAAATGTATACCTTTTTTTAAATATCAAAATAGTTTATTTAAATATAATTCGCCGTATGACTCAATAATAAATATGGGTAGCGTTAATAGATAATATATTTCATACATTTACAATGATTTGCGTAACTGAATTACAAATTAGTTATAAAACTCACTTATTAACAAGAAATAAAAACAAGCACCATACCGTACTCCTTACTCTCCATGTTTTTAACATGCACACGCCATAAATATCAGTAGGGCCCAAGAATAGATGACAATTTGTAATCCCATCCCAGCATGCCCTTGGCGCGTCAAACATGTGGTCTCGGTATGTTAGATAATCAATATCAACAGCTACCTGGGGCGACAGGATACAAGAAAGTGAATTGAGCAAAGATCACAGGTTGCCAACCGTGGCGAAGGGAGAATCTTTGCGGCCGTTTCGGTTGACTTTATAACAACAACAAATGAATAAATAAATATTTTTTTTTAAAAAACGGTTAAACAGAAATTGGTGGGGTCACGTGTGTAAGTGTTTATTTAGAACAATGGTCGTTGCATGAAAAGTAACTCAAGTCCCAACTGATGTTGGTAAGAGGAGCTTTTAAGTCCCCCTATATGATTATCTTTTAGCAACTACACGTATATTGTTAGTTGGCGTAGTTGCGTATCTTAAGAGTCTCTGATAACATTTCAGTAGCTAAGGTTAATACCGCCTGTTGAGTAGCTAAGGTTAGTACCGCCTGTTTGGTAGCTAAGGTCAGTGCCACCTGTTAGGTAGCTAAGGTCAGTGCCACCTGTTTGGTAGCTAAGGTTAGTTACGCCATTTGTGTCGCTATGGGGTTAAGGCCGCCAGTTGAGTAGTTATGATAAGTGCCGCATGTTGAGTAGTTAAGCAGTCCAGGTTGCGGAAAATGTCACAAACCTTACAAGTATGTACCCGTGCAAGTGGAGACAGTTTTTTTTTTAAATATTACGATATCACGTGTAGCTAATTGTTTTAAAGACCAATGGCAAGAGAAAAGCAGTTAAAATTCATAAATTCCTTATAAATGTTTCAATTACAACGAAATGTAATTTCTTTTTACAAGAATTTATCAAGAATCAGCAATCTCATCTGATGGGCTCATAATACTGGATAGAACTTTAAGAAATCCTAACATGGGTTACAATGAAAATTGATTAAATTTTATTTTTGGGAAACCCTGGTGTAAACGGTGGCTGTTGTGTTGCCAAAAGGCAACCATCCTGAGTTACATATATTCAATGAACGATTTGCAACGTACATAGCCACATCCCCACGAGGCTGTCCAAAATTTTCCTCGGCTGTCTAACACTGTCCTCGTTTTAATTTTCCCTTTCACCTATAACCTTCAAAATTTTTTGTTGAAGTGCTAAACTATTTAAATTTAAATTATTGTTATAAAGATCAGAAATATTTTTAATGGACATGCATTATAACGTTATCAACTTCCTCCGACTAAAATATGATTAAGGGCTGTCCATATATGACGTCACGCACCTAATGGGGAAGGGGGTCCACACATCTGTGACGATGTGTGACGAGGGGTAGGGGAATGTTTGAGCAATATGACGTCACATCATAACTTGCAACTTAAAATAAAAGTTCCACTTAAATATTTGATTTCTTAATCTACAATTTATTTTAGGACGTCTTACATGGCTTCACGCGTGCTACGATATTAGAGTGCAGCCTTGCACTAAATAGATACTACAATGACAATAATTTATTTGAAACATGCTCTTTTTCAAAAAGAAAATACAGCTTTTATGGAAAGGGAGGGGGGTGGAGTTTGTGACGTCATACTTGAGGGGGTCTAAGTTTTTGTGACGAAGCATGACGAAGGGGGGAGGGGGAGTGAAAAGTCTGCCAAAATTTGCGTGACGTCATTTATGGATGGCCCTTTGTTGATCTATTTTGTCCGTAAAACGTGTTCTTCAAATGACATTTTCCTCATTGCATGCTAGGAGTTAGGGGGGAAAAAATTAAGCAAACCCTTAAAAAACAATCAAAGTTGAGTAAATTGTTTAAGCAAGGTATTATTCCAATTATCAAACTACAATTACAATTGTTGAGGTTCAAGAATAGTTGACTGTTGCACCCTTTCCCAAGCTTGCTGACTGTTACAGTCTGTTTGAAAAAAAAACTGGCCTTTAAAGATAAACTCTCTTCACTTATTTTATTTTTACCCGCTATGCAGTGAGTTGTCTGTTGGATTGAGAAGATTTCTACAAGGTAAACTGTACAAACCCGTGGGGTTGGAACCCATTGACAACAAGTCTTTTTGTTGGGAGAAAGCTCATAGCTGATCCTCTAGGACAGGGTGAGCAAACTACGGCCCGCGTGCCACATGCGGCCCGCTAAGGAGTGCTTTGCGGCCCGCGGAAACCTGCAGTAGTTTCGAAAATTTCAATAAATTCATGTTAAAAATGGATGTTTGTACTAAAACTAAGGCTGCATTTTGGTTAGGTGCGGCCCCTTGACGTTTTACTTCTTACTAATGCGGCCCGCGCCTTAACATGTTTTCCCACCCCTTCTCGGGTCACTAGAGAGTAGCGAGTGAAATATACCCCCCCCCCCGTTGGATCCTGGATGTGCAGGGCCGTCACAGCCTTGCCGCTCCCGTTCCTGATGGAGATATAAATGTTTACGGAGGCCCAATATTGCGATGTCGACATACCTATAAGCTGCCAATGCAAGGAGGGCCCCCCTCCCCCTAAAACTGACATGACAGCCCAATGTTGCGATGTGGACATACGTCATATTAGCTGCCAACGCAAGGAGGGCCTCCCTCCCCTTAAAACCGACACGATAGCCCTGGGTACTACAACCTGTGTCAAGTTTCACACATTCTCCGATTCTCTCTCTCTCCCCTGCAAGAGATCAGAGTCCAGAGACAGTAGTTTACCCACTTGCGTGTTCAGGAGCGTGGTACCATCCTCATGAATAATTCACGTCAGGAGAATTAACCCTTCAACCAGTTTTGCGTCATAGGTCGCGGGAAAGCAACAGTTGTCAGGGCAAGTAACTAAGCTTGTCTTGATAAGTGTTGACGACTATATGATATGATAACTAGGTTGTTGTGGGACGCCAACAAGGCTGTCTCTAAGTCCACTCAGCTCAGAATGGGTCCCCAACATTGTTAAGGGAAATAAAGGCGGCTGGTTAGGGCGTAGAACCCTCGTAGCCGTGGCCTGTAAACTCTGCGTCACTTGTCAACTGACCGGCTTGTATACGTAAGACAAGATGTAACATTATCCATTTTTTAAAAAAAATTAACCAAGTAATTTCATGGCCTGGTGATGCGATGAGACTCGGAAGAACAAACAATTACACTGTTAAAGTCTAATACTTGCTAATGACTACCCAATGCCTCTTTTTTTTCTCTCCAGAGTATGAATTATGAACAAATCGACAGCCAACTCCAGAGAAAGCAAAGTGAGGAAAAAGTCTCCAAGGTTTGTTTCTCTCTTTTAAAAAGAAATTGAACACTTATATTTTTAAAAATCATTTATTTTGCTTTAGGGAACTCGGCAGTAGTTTCCATAAAACTTAATTGACCTTTCTAACTTTAGGTTTTTCCTCAAAACATAAAGAAATAAGGTTGCTATCAAAGAAAGGACGTAATCATAATCTGGGGAAAATCAGCACAGAAAGTTGCACGTTTATTATATTATTATTGCTATTTATGTTATACGTTGCCAAGCCTCGTGGATATGTGGTATAGACCAATTGACATTATGTTTTGTGGACATGTGGTATAGACCAATTGACATTATGTTTTGTGGACATGTGGTATAGACCAATTGACATTACTTGTGGACATGTGGTATAGACCAATTGACATTATGTTTTGTGGACATGTGGTATAGACCAATTGATATTATGTTTTGTGGACATGTGGTATAGACCAATTGACATTATGTTTTGTGGACATGTGGTATAGGCCAATTGACATTATGTTTTGTGGACATGTGGTATAGACCAATTTATATTATGTTTTGTGGACATGTGTCATAGACGAATTGAAATTATGTTTTGTGGACATGTGGCATAGACCAATTGATATTATGTTTTGTGAATATGTGGCATAGACCAATTGATATTATGTTTTGTGGACATGTGGTATAGACCAATTATATTATGTTTTGTGGACATGTGGTATAGACCAATTGTATTATGTTTTGTGGACATGTGGTATAGACCAATTATATTATGTTTTGTGGACATGTGGTATAGACCAATTGTATTATGTTTTGAGGACATGTGGTATAGACCAATTATATTATGTTTTGTGGACATGTGGTATAGACCAATTGTATTATGTTTTGTTGACATGTGGTATAGACCAATTATATTATGTTTTCTATAAATTATTAGTACACTGTCGCCAAGGCCAAGGTATTTCGAACAAGTTTTAACATCATCAGTTTTTTTTTAAATATTATGTGATAAAAATTCTTTGCTTCTCCATAAAAGGTGGATTTTTATGTGATTTATTTTTCTTATTGGCTATGCTGTGTCTTTTTTAAGTTTGTGTGCCCCTTCTTTCTTCTTTTCGTTACTGTAGTTTTTATAATCTTTACTTGATTATTCTTTTTCCACGATATAATGTGTATTATATCTTGTGTTTGTTCTTTGTACTGATGAAGGCATTAGACGAAACGTCTATTTGTGTTGTAGTCAATTAATCAAGCTGAAATGTATTGTTTTCATCACATAATTCTTTTCGTATATCTTGTTTTTTTTAAATCCTTTATATTAACTTGTGGTGTCTGAGCCCGTACGACCGACCGTGTGTGCTTGCTTGCCGAAAAAAACTTTGGATCGATATTTAACCCACTTTCTCGTAAGCTAGCGAGCTGAAATTTTGCAGGCAGGCTTATGCCGATGATAAAAATGATGTTTCAAAATTTCACATCGATCGAATGAACGGTAATGGAATTATTGAATTTTTTTAAAATTATTTTATTTATCTCTATGTATTATGCTAATTTTTTAAGAGTGTTGTGGTGCGTATTATGTTCAACAACCTTTCATGTCGCGCAATAAGGTGCGCATTACATTGACATTACTTTTTAGAAATATATTCACGATCGGTGCGCATTATATTAAACACTTTTTACGAGACATAACTAGAATTGTGTATTTTCGGATTGTTTTGCCCTGCGTATTATAATAAATATCCTTATAGCTATGTATCGTATAAAAAGGATTTAGAGTCAAAAACTTGGTTTTTTACGTGTTTTTTTAAAATTTTTCTTATTTACTTGAGTAGGCAGTCCTCACAAGAATTTACAAAAGGTTACATTTAGTAATTTTGATCTAAGCATGAAAGCAATTCAAACGCATTTTTAATTGCAAAAAAAATGTTTTTAAAAAAAATTGGGCGAAAAAAACATATTTCTCAAATGTATTTTAATGGAAAGTGCTTATTTATCGTAAGAGCTCAAATACTAGCTCTAAACACCTTGTTGTTACAAAACAGAGATGAAAAAACACCATTCAGGCCCATGCCAACGGTGTCGCTCCTCCTTCATTGCTGAACTGTGATGAATTGCACGAGTCTGATCCCGTACCTTAGAGACTGCACCGAAGCCGTCATTACTGCCGACACGGGTATACAAATTCTCATTCAGAGACCACGGAGCCGTTCACGCGTTGTGCTGTGTTTAGAGAGTATGACCAAACTATTAAATCACGATTCTCAGGAGAGTGTTCAGACTAATGATTTCAGATACGGAGAGACCTTTTTTAAGCAGGGCAGAGAAGAATAGGGGAATAATTTAGCCCTAATAATTTTAATGTACTGAGACGTATTATTCGGGGCGAGTTATTTCGGAAGGATTATTCTGATATGCAGCATGCATAGTCAGATGTCTTTTGGCGAGCGGGAAGTCACTCGCATGGCTGTTTGCACAATACGTGGAACACTTGCTACACTCCTTTTTTTCTCCTACTGTAGAAATGAGTTTATAGCTCGTGTTTAGGCGTATACTGAATGGTTTTGGGGTGGGGTTTTTTTCATTCAAAGGTCAGCCCCGTGCGTCATCAACTCCATCTGTCTGTCCCCTGCCTACTTTTTTTTTTTTTTTTTTAATTTTTTTATTTATTTATAGGGTTGGTGGGGGAAAAGGGGACGCCTTGGGTTCTGCTACAAAGGATTATTTTAAGGAAGCCAAACAAACAGAAATAATTGTTCATGTTTGAAAATTGACTCCCACTTACTTTCGAGAGCGGTGTTCGATTTTTTTTTCGAGGTTATATGTGTAAGAGTCTAACTGGGAACAAACTTTAACAAATAAGGAAGTATTCAAATTTAATGGGAGCAAAGCAGAATGAGAAGCACAGATATGAGAAATAAAGACAATGTACAGTTAAACTAAGAAAAGAAAAGACTTTGGGAAGATATACTAAGAGAAGTACAGTATTTCGAGCATTTTCCCCGCACACGCAGATAACCCACCCAAGCTTATACCCCGCACTATCCCACCACATTTGAGAAGTCATATCACGCTAGTGGTGGTCGAGTTGTAGCGCGGTCAACTGGCGTACCGATGGTCGCGAGTTCGAATCCACGCGAAGGCGAGGATTTGTTCCCGGGGCCTGAGGAGTCCCCGAGTCACCCAGCTCTAAATGGGTACCTAACTAGACAATAGTTAGGCGGCTGGGTAATGCGTGGAACCCTTATAGCCATGGCCGGTGACCGCTGCATCACTTGCGAACAGATCATCTCTCATGGTCTATGGACGCAATTATCTTCTGTATATTTACTGACGGGGGACATTCTATAAAAGTAATTGTTGAGGAGAGTGTGGGACTACTTTTCTTTCATAGAGCACAACGAAGTTATTATGCCAATGTCCAGAAACAAGGCTTACAGCGAAGTAATGTTCGAAAAGACATTTTTTTAAATTAAAAAAGGAAAGTATTAGCTGGGGCTATAACCTACGACTTCCGCTTGTTAGGCGAATGTAATAACCACTACACTACGAAATACAAGCTATTCTGGTGAACGTATTTTTGGCTTTGTCTCGATGACCACCCACCCTCTGCACTAACTTTTCTTGCCAGCTGATTTTATATTCGTGTTTTGCAAGTAATAGTGCCATTGATGCATTATTTAGTTTTTAAAAAGTACTCAGATATCCCACCCCCGGAGATATCACGTGGGGGCGGGGGTGGGTTTCAAAATCTGGTATAACCCGCCGGAAGATGCGTGAAAATATTGTAAAGACAATGCGAAGTTAAACTCAGATAAGTAAAGACAATGTGAAGTTAAACTAAGATAAGTAAAGACAATGTGACGTTAAACTAAGATAAATAAAGACAATGTGAAGTTAAACTAAGATAAGTAAAGACAATGTGACGTTAAACTAAGATAAGTAAAGACAATGTGAAGTTAAACTAAGATAAGTAAAGACAATGTGAAGTTAAACTAAGATAAGTAAAGACAATGTGAAGTTATCTCGCACGCCATACAAAGCCACACAAATAACAGCATGACACATGAGCACCATACAAAACGTGTATGTGACTGCTGTTATTTGTGCAAAGACCTACAAGATGAGAGGAATTTGCCCTTTAAGAGTTGTTATTTTGCTTAAATGTTTCTCAGCTTAGGATATATTTCTTTTTAAATGGGTGGTCGGAAGAATCACAAATAAGAAGCCAATGGAAATGTTAGACCAGAAGTTCCCTTGAAACCTAGCAAGAGCAGAAATCAAACGAGAGGCCAAACGTTCGTGAAACAATTTTCCTGGTTTAAAAATAAATCAAACGCTATTAACTCATTGATTCAATTTGTATGAATTTGTGCTCAATTGCTTTCTTTGAATTCAAAGAAATAGTCTGTATAACAGTATTATTTCTAACAAAATATATTTAAAACAATTTAGTGAGGGAAACGGAATAGGGGTGTGAATAACTTGATAATATAAAATTATTCATCTAAAAAAACTGGTTTAATTCAAGAAAGGTGTATCTATATGTTCGAAAATATGGGCCGAAAATAAGATCCATTGCCCAGCTTTAATTGGGAAATGTGAACATTTATTTTTCTTGCCGTCTAAGCCCGACAAGAATCACGCTCTGAAAGAAACCCAAAATCCACACACTCAGCGGAAAACTTAGACAAATGGAATATAAACAAATGTGCCGAGAAATGTGCGTGTCATTTTATTTAATCTGGAATGGGGATAGTATCTTACAATTTGAGAGACATTGAGATTTAGCGTGAGAGACAGAGATAACGCGCAAAATAGAGAGAAAGTATGAAACAGAAGGAGAGAGGCATGGCGGATTGAGAGATAGAGAAAGTGGGAGACAGGAAGAACGAGACACGGGGACCTTGTGAGAGGTAGAGATTGAGAGATCGTGGCCATAGCACCACCTGTAACCAACAAATTAAAGTCTTCTTCGTAAATGACTCTCTGTTGGTTTTTTCTTTCTTATTTGGGGAGTTGTTTTAAATAAAGTTACGATTGGCCAAACGAACTCACAGCTGGCAATACCCCCACCCCCAACCCAACCCACCAATATAACAACCTAAAGACACCACTGTGCCTGCAGTACAATATCTATATATATAATTCTCTTCATGGTTCAACCATGCCGGACACCGAGCTATCTTCTTGCCCCACCGAGCTGTCTTCCTGCCCCACCGAACAAATAGCTGGCAAGAAAAGTTAGTGCAGAGGGTGGGGGGTCATCGAACCAAGCCAACAATACGTTCAATTGAGGTCAATTACTTTGTTCTTTCAGAACACCAGAATTTCATGTATTTCGTTTGTGTAGGGGATAGTACATTCGACTAACACGCGGAAGGTCGTAGGTTCAAGCCCCAGTTAAGACATTACTTTTTTAATTTTAAAAAAAAATTTGCTTTTGTGCCCGTTTATTTCACACTTTCTTCGCAACACGGCTGTAAGCTTTGTTTCTCCATATTGGCATAATAACTTCGTGCTCTCCGTTGTGCTCAGTGACAGAAAAGTAGTCACACACTCTCCTCAACAATTACTTTCATAAAATGTCACCCGTCACTAAATCATTAGCGGCGTATGCTACGACGCGGGACTGCTATTAGTTTATGTTTGGCAAACTAGGGTGTTTCAAGGGTAGGGGGTGACAAGTAGCTAAGCGCATATCACATGTTTCCAGAACAACAATGCGTCGGCAGTTATACCCGCCCCCAAGGTTCATTCGCTTTGTTCTTATTTCTTCGTGATGTAGTTTTTGTCTGTTCACCTCCCCCCCCCCCTTTTTTTTCTTTGCACTATTTATGAGCAAATCTGCGGCGTATGCTACGCCGCGGGCATCTAGTAATTTTTATTTATATCAAGTTTGTGCCGACATTAAATTAGCATATTCGACATCATTATACACTTGGATTTTTAAACGGTACGCGTACGCTGCAAGTTTGTAATCCCCTGGCATCTGGATATTTTGATAATTAAATCTGTGGTCCACAGGGAAAACTTGCCATGTTGATGCTAAGCAACTGGCTGGTTTATTTCGCCATCGGTATTGGCACGGCGCTGATGGCGGCCGGAGTTCAGATAGTAGTAGAGTTGATTGCACATGAAAAATTCAGCCTGATCAGAAAATGTATCCTTACCAATAGAAAAAAACAAACGTTCAGCTTGTTATTAAATGTTTGCATATCAAAATTGTAAAACTTTCAGTCACAAAATTTCATTTCAAAATTAACTCTCACCAATAACCATGGACAATATTTTCAAATGTGATTAATTTTAATTGGGGGGAAAAAGAAAAAGAAACGCAACTCAAAGAAAGGGACATAACTATTTTCATTATTTAGACAAATGTACGTAAAAATTAGAGTAAGAATGTCTTGTTTGCTTTTGGGAAAAAGTGTCCTTAACTTGCTTTATCTAGACCTTGACAAATGCAGCACCGACGAAGAAGACTGCCTTATTCAACCTGTGATGATTTGGATCAGCATCAATGCTGCAATAACATTAGTGGGTTCCGCCCTTGTCACATATGGCCAGGTGAACGCAACATGTACAACATTAAATGTCTCAGCGCTCAGACTTCTATGCTGTCATTGTAATTTTTTAGTGGGGTTAAGTTATAGGCTTATAGCCATAGCTTTAAAAAAATTAAAAAGCAAACCGCTTAGCTAAAAATTTCACATTAAAACTATGTTATGCCTATGATTATGATAAAGATTATGATGATAATTTGAATTTCAATTTTATTTTAAAAACTTAAATGACAGAGGACCCTTAAATTTTTATAGGCCACAATTTCCGCTTTTTTACGTTGCAAAACAATTTTGAAAAATGGATCAAATTTTTTGAATGACATCCTCAAAATTCTAGCACTTTCTGACTGTACATATAAAAGAATATTAATTTGAGATCGAATTTCCATTGAATTTGTATAAATGTATGACTATGAGTATGCCTAGTATGACAAGGATAATTATTATAATTGTGTTTATTCCCAAGCCAGGATAATAAAAAAAAACAACTAAGGATATCTTCAATTGTTTAAAAAACTTAATGTTTACTAAAAGAAGTAAAAGTGAATTTATTTATTAAAATTTGTCACTTGTACACAGCCCATGGCAGCAGGTAGTGGTATTCCATTGATCAAATCCTACCTGAATGGTGTGAGGATCCCTGGCCTTCTGTCCTTACGTGCCTTCATAGCCAAATGTGCAGGTGTTGTTTTATCTATATTGGGCGGTCTTGCATGTGGAAAGGTAAGAGAACAAAACAATTTTTTTTTTCATTTTTGAGTAAAATAATTGAATTTATAAATGCAAAATAAAATTTGCAAAGCTTAATTTATTTATTTTGGATGTCGATGTTCACTTAAAACACAGAAATATTGGTATTATTTTAAATTCCCACTTGATTTCCACAATTTTTATTTTTTTTAAGTGGGGGGAGGGGGTGGTGCAGCAGAATCCTCAAATTTTCATGAAGCTTATTTAGTGCCATATCGTATTGTTTCTTGCAATTCTTGACATCATGTTTAAATTTTATGAAAATGTTCAATCTTTATTTATGGATAATCATTTGAATATTAGGAAGTTTATAAGACTTGTTGCATTAGAGAATCTTTGGGGAAAATCTCCACTTAAGTGATTATATTTGTTCACTTCTTTTTATCATTTTAAAATTCTCTTTTCAGGAGGGACCAATGGCTCACTCCGGGGCAATTATAGCAGCTGGCATTGGCAAAGGGAGGATACCATGGTTTAAAAAATCTATAAATGTAAGTCTTCAATCAATCAGTAAAATATGAAACAAAGTAACATGGATTTTTTTTATTGGGTGGGGGATGAAATGTGAGCTTTTAAATCCAATTCCAATGGGATAGGTACGCTACATAACATCAGAGTCTCATATTTATGTTTACACTGCTTGACAAATGTTCTGAGAAAGAGGGCTAAGAACGAATTGAGCATGGATGCTCAACTAATTTAAAGATATATCTAAAAAAGATGGATGCTCTTTCCCTGGAAAAAATATAAATTTAAAGCCGTTTGCTTTAACAGTGCTTCTGTAACAAGTGGCAGCCTTCAAGGTCTATAGGTAGGAATTTAAGAAACAGCTCCTCCACAAATATCTATATTTAATGGTGTGCGTATAATCTGAATTGTGTTTTACTCATCCTGTGATCATTGACATGTTTTCCTTTATGAATTTAGTCTCGATCCTCATGTTGGTTAATGGCCTTCCACATGAAATATTTAAAGGAGTAACAGCAGGACTTGGCCACCAAACCATGAACCAAATGGGCCATTTGTGTATTGGGAAATAATTCAAGCAATCTCTCCAAGATGCACGTGTTGGGTAGGGGGGGGCTAATATGGTCTCATATCACCATCTTTTTTGTGGCCAGGCTGAAAAGGCATAACATTAAACAAAGAGCAAATAGCTTGTGCTACAACACTTCCCTCATGAAAGACAAGGCCAAAATGGAAGTACTCAAGAGGACACTATCAAACATAGAGCAAACAGCTTGTGCTACAACACTTCCCTCATGAAAGACAAGGCCAAACTGGAAGTACTCAAGATGACACTATCAAACAAGATGATGAGGCCACTGAAGGAATGTGGCATACAGTAAAGAGAGCCGTACAGTCAACATGCCAGAAAGTCATGGAGAATAAGAAACATGTACACAGCCAATAACAGTGGATAATATGAAGATGATAAAATAGAGGAAAGGGGATAAACCGTAAATGATCAGAGGCCGTACACATGCGCAGAAAGCCAAGTTCCAAAAAGAATATGCAGCTGCAGATTATAAATTAAAGAAAAACATCAAGATAGCCAAAAATAAATTTGTACACTTGCTTGCCAAATAAGCAGGAGATGCAGCTTACCCAGAAAATATGCAAGACTATTCGTTACCATTTAGAACCTGTCTGGGAAATTTAAGAAGCCATATTGACTAGTGAATGACAAATACGGCAACACAATGTTAGATGAAGAGGTAGGGATAGACAAATGGAATGTGCACCTTGAAGACCTTTTAAACATGCCAGAACTAAGGGATCAGCCACATAGCCAGCCAGCTGATGATGACCTAATAATTGACTACATTGTATATTCCAAAGAAGAGATCCGCATTGCCATCAAACCACATAAAATTGGTAAATGGAAAACAGGTAAACAAGGTATGACTTAGCCTGACAGGACGTAACAAAACAGGTAAACAAGGTATGACTTAGCCTGACAGGACGTAACAAAACAGTGAACGTTTGGCAAAGAGCCTTCCTCTAACAATATTTGTATGATATGATCACATACAGCAGACACTGAAGATAGACTTGGAAACCAGTGAGAAAATGCTGCAACCTGTTGCCGTGAAGATATAGGAGGAAGATTAAGTTTTTGATTAGAAAGAATGTTATCTTATCGAATTCCCCCAAAAAAGAGTGTTTGTCAACCAGGTGCTCAACAGAATTAGCAATGCTGTTGACCGTCTGCTTCAAGACCAGCAACCTTTCTCCCACACTAACAGTTCCTGTACTGGCCAGATTGCAATACTGCGCTAAAATCTAGTTAATGGGGTTGAACTCGCCTCTCTGTGTCAACTTTGTTGACTACAAAAAAGCCTTTGACAGTGTGGATAGACGAATCTTCTAGAGGCTAATTGTTAGGTCATTTTTTTTTATTTAATCCTTTTTTCCTACCTTCTTTTCATTAAAAATGAGCAAAAAATATCTTGTTTGACTACAGCTTTATGGTCTGTTTCGAACTGATCACAACATACGTGATCTTGTGGCAGCTGGAGCAGCATCAGGTGTCTCAGCAGCATTCGGTGCACCAGTTGGGGGAACTCTCTTCAGTGTGGAGGAAGCTGCAAGTTTTTGGAACACCGAATTGGTGTGGAAAGTGGTATGTCAACTGAAACATTTCCATGGATAATTATTCAGTATGTCATACAAATGTTTACAGACCAACAACTGGGTGTAATTAAAAACAATTACTATACAGGTATTTATTGCCATAAACAGGATAAAGAATTTTATGAAATTTTTAATCAGTTAATAAACTTACGTTATAATTGTAAGTGAATTTCAGTTTTTCTCAGCAATGGTTGCCTGTTTCTCCACAAACTTTCTGTTAAGTGCCTTTGAGGGACACCCTACTCAGCTTTCAAATCCTGGCCTGGTGCGCTTTAATACATTTCCAGTGAGTAGAAAATTCTAATAATTATAGGTTTATTAAATCATGAATTAGTTTTATGAGAGTTTCTGTGACACTTACAAGGATACAAATTTTAGCCATTTTCAAATTAAAATTTTTACTACATTCAAAATGAAATTAGAGTTTCAAATAAATTTTAATCACTCTTAGAATTCAGGCTTTCAAACAAAATTTTACTCTCACAGAACCTTACATTTGATTTGATTGAAATACCAGTCTTCATCGGCATGGCCGCAATCGGTATTTATACTGTTGTTTCCCTAAAATTATTAAATCTTATATCACATTAATATTGAAATTCTCATTTATTTTTTCTTTCAATCAATATAATTTTAATTCATGTTTAATTTTTTTACATTGCAATTTTTTAACCAACAATTTCTGGTTGTCGTTTTTATGTTTTAGAAAATATATAGATTTTATTATAGTTTGTGAATGTTTGATTTTTCTTATTTATTAATGAAATATTTCTTTGAATATAAATTAGAATTATGTGAAACACTTGAAGTTGGCAGTGTAATTTTAATAGTTTAATCATTACACTTATTTTAATAGTTTAAATGAAGGTTATTTTGATTTTAATCCCTTTTTCTTTTATAACAAATTAGGTGGCTTGATTGGAGCTCTTTTTGTTGTGATGAATTATAAACTAACAGTATTTAGACAAAAGTAAGTTTGATTCTCTATTTACTTTGCATTTTGAAATTTTATTATATGAAAAGCTAAGAGGTCTAAAATTAATGAGAATAGTTAAACATTTTTAATTTGTATCATTAAAAAGGTTAAAATTTGGGGTCTTGTATTTTATCTCTAATTATATTATAAATTGATCTTCACAGAATTCGGTTCCTACATTAGCTCATTTTTTAAATCTGTCTTTTGTTGACTAATTTTTCATAATTAAAAAGTTCAATTTTGCAATAATGATGTTTAAATTCTTTTACTTTGGCAATACATACTACAGAATTATGTTAAGAGGCAAGTTATTTTGTTAAAACATTAATTGTTTATATGCTGTGCTTTTGTTTCTACCCAGAATCTGACACAATACCATTGTGATCTGTTCAAACTTTAAGCTTTTACTTATTTCCTGTTTTATATTGTGTCAGCTAAAGAAAGCATCTAGCCAAAATATATGTTTTTTGTCGTGTTTTTTTATAGCATAAATATCTTAAATACATAATTTCACCACTTATTCATTTTTATGAGGCAGCATTTCTTTTAAAATATAAAATCCATTTAAACAGAGGAAGGAGTAGTTCTTTCGGCAGATTGGAAGTTTTTCTCTTAAGAACACTTATTTAAATACACTTTATTTACAATTCAGCAAAACTTTTAAAGTTTTATAATAAGTTTAAATGTTTAGAAAATGAAATAATTATTAACCTATTATTTGTATGTCTGTGTTTTTTCTATTTTCTTTTTTTTTTTTTGCCAGATATCTTCATAGGAAAAAATGGATAAAAGTTGTTGAAGCTGTGCTGGTCTCTATCGTGAGTGCAATTGCTGCTTTTATTCTGATGTTCACTGTGAAAGACTGCACCACAGCCAAACCTTACAGTGGTCACGCCATTACAACTATGGTAAGTAAAACTAAAAAGAAAACTTAAGTGTGTGTGAAAACGTGTTCAAATGACTTACTGAATATAAAAATTAAATGAGTGTAGCAAACTGTCTCAGTTTCTTAGTTGACCTAATTTTACCAAACAATTTACAAATCTCTTTAAACTAATTAACACACTATATTATTACTTAAAAATCAATGCTTTAAATCAATATAAAATATGTTAAATGTAATTTTTTTAATCCATAAACTTGACTTCTTCAATTTTTCATTTTACAAAATTTTCAAGCATTTTTCCCTTTATTTTTTTATCATCATCATAATTATTTAATTGTATAATAACTAAATAACCTAAAAAGTTCTCTGTATAAAATATTTAAAGACATTTTTAACAAATATTTGTTAATGTTTTTAACAATAATATATAATATAAATTTTAATATTTTTTCACAATCTTTCAAATCACTCTTCTAAATTATATGCAATAGCTACTTATAATTCATTTTTTTTAATTTATGAATTGTAGCCAAGGGATTGGTGAAAAGCATTGTAGTGTTATTTCTTATTTTTGCTCACAAAATTAAAGAATAATCAGAGTTAAGTACTTATGTTCCAATAGTACAAATGGCGAAATACCTGTCCAGTAAAGCCTTGCAGAAAAAGGCCTTTGAAAATACCTTAAAAACATTCTAAGTTTTAAAAAACAAAGTGTCCCCAGAAAAAACAAATACAGTATAGATGAGCCAGATCACACAAATGGACAAGATGTGCTAGGGTCAAATATGCCCACCCAACTTATTGGAATGCTATGTCTATCATGAAAATCCACGCTACAGCCTAATCACCTAGGATCAGAGTAAAAATATCAATTAACAAGAAATGTACAACCTTACATTAAACCTTGGACCTAAACCCTACTTTTATAACTATCTGGCATCCAATCCAATAATGCAATTATATCAGCTATATTTTTTTTTATATTATAAGTCAACATTTTAGCTTAATTTTACAAGATGGGGAGTATTTGTAAAATAAACAAATCTGATTTGATTAAACTCAAGGGGGTGTGTCTAACAACAGGCAAAAGTATACTAAGTAGTAAAGAGTAAAGTCCCCTTTCAAACAAGCCATCATTTATTGTGAAAGTCTTTTGGATTCTCCAGGAATTAATTTTGAACAATCATTCCCATTGCTAAAACACATAATAGTACTTAGGTCTATTGAAAGTGTTAAATACAACACATCACTCACTTCCAATGAAACTTTGAAATATGCATGATCTTAGTTATAGCATATTTTAGAATTACTAGCTTGTAGCCTACTTCTACAGAATATTTTTAGAGCTTATTTATTTACCTATTTATTCCCTTCTTATAAAATGTTAAACTATCAATTAAACTTAAACTCATTCACTTTTAATCACAGATGAGCTGTAGGGGGGATTCTCACAATTCAATGTCATCCATGTTTTTAACTACCCCTGAGGGTTGTCTCAAATCATTGCTGCATGACCCCATTGGTAATGAAACATTAATTTATTTTATTTTTTAAATCATACGGTGATGTTATGTAAACTAAAAAAATATTCTTGAAATTAGATAGGGAAAAGCAAATGAATTTATGAACATAAAGTTCATGCAATAAGTGATTAGCAAATCATAAAATTTGATTTTGGGAATGAATTTTTTATCAATACATAAAAATTTATGGACTTAAGGGATAAAATAGAAATTAGAATGAACAGCTAAAATTTCTTTAAAAATTAATATATAACCTTGAATTCAGCCAATATTTTTGTATTTAAATGTGGACTATTTATACTTTTCAATTCAGCATCCTTTTTAGTATTGTATCTTATTTCATTTCAGAAACATACAGTGTACTAACTCTGATATTATTCATAATAACCTTCTTCCTATTGGGTGTTTGGACTTATGGCCTAAGTGTGTCCAGTGGCGTGTTCATTCCATCTTTAACCATTGGGGCAGCTTGGGGGCGTCTTATTGGCCTCGGCATTGTTCAGCTGTTCCCTGATCAGGTAGTTATTCTAAAAAAGAGAAGTTACATATTGCACATTATTGAGGGATGCTGTGTGCTTAGCAGTGTGGGCACTTATTTTAGCATATTGAGTCACATTGCAAATTTGTATTATTTATTAGAATTTCAAGTTCCTGAATTAATGCATATCAAATTAGTTTAATTTTTAAAGCTACTTTTTTATTTTAATTCATTACAATATACTTTTTAAAAAGAATTTTAGAAAAATCACACATTAGGAGCTAATCAATTAAACTGTATCATGGATATTTTTTGTAAATTTTTCAGTGTATTTTTTAAAAATATAATTCTTTAAATTGATAGGTTAATACAACATAAAAATCTTTCCATTATTTTATTGTGGTACTCAAGGATAAAACATATCTAAAGAAAATACTATATTTTAACAAAAATTGTTTATTAATATATTTATATAATTTTGATAGTAGATCATTTGAGTTAAGTGATGTTGTTGATCTCTTAAACAGATTTTATAAAACAATTATTATAGAGGTTCCTTCAGCTTTTAATGCAGTTTTAATTAAGTTGCAAGCACATATTTCAATTAGGGCCACTGTAGTTGAACTCATTCCATAATTATTTTATTCCTTTTAAACCTTTAAAAAGTCGATCCCTCTTAAAATTCTTATCCATCAGAAATTAGTACATCTTGATTCAAAGTTTTCACCAAACACTCTTTAAAACTTTTTTTTATAGTCCTACACTCCTCATTGTTTTCCACTCCAAGCATAGACTTTTTTTTCTGCCTTTGGTTCCTCCAAGGTTTACTAGAACTGTTCTTCTCTCCTGCCTTCTCTGGACACTGCCTGAGGTAAACTATCTCTATGATGCACCTTTATTATTTGTTCTTGCACCAGGTTCTCAGCTCCAAGGTAGCTTTACAGTTTACACCTTTTTTAAAAAAGTATTTGACTAATTTGGACAGTGGTTATTTAGATTCTTGAGACCCCTTTCAAAAACAAAATTACCACTAAATTACATTCAATTTCCTTCAATATTTTATGTTGCTAGTAGTTTTTAATGTACTGTAGTAATTAAATATTTTGTTGTTGTAATTTGCTTATGTAATGTATTTTATTTATTTATTTTTTAATTTTTTGTATAATTGTTGTTTTACTAATTAAAAGATGAATTTATCTTTAATGCATTTTTAAGAACGAATTTTATCCTTCAAATTGTTTTGTTACAATTAATTTTTAATTTTTAAGAGCTATATTTGCATTATCACATTCACTAAAACTGTTGCTCAGCAATTGTTAATTAATTTATTTTATATCGTTTTTGTTTGTTACATTTAATTTTTTAATATAATTTTTTTTTCCAAGAAATGTCATTAAATTTGTGTAAATTTAAACAAAAATTGAAATTAATCTATTCATTTTATTCTTAGTTAGGCTTATTTAAATTGACAAGTATATCTTCAAAACTTGTTAATGCTTATATTGAAATCCTATTTTAAAAAATGAGCTATGTAAAACAATAAACAGTTAGTATTACTTTTTAAAAAATGTAAATTTCTTACTAACAAATTTTTTAATACTTAATAAATCTAGCAACTTTCCAAATGAATTTTGAAAATGGCAAACACCTCATTAAAAAAAACTTTAAGTTGTTTTAAGCTAAAAATGCATTATTTAGCAAGTGAAACAGTTATTATATACAAAATAAGAGATTTGTGTTTATTTATTGTATAAAAATATCATTCAATTATTATTGTTAAGACTATGCCTATTATACTTCTGAACCAGTATTTTTTAACTGCTTTTTTTCTCCTTCATGGGCATTTTGCTATGAAGTTTGAAGCTTTAAATGTTCTTCTAAGATGAGATTTTAGTCAAAGTTGTCTTTTAGCTTCAACATTCTTTACTTGGGTTTATCTATAAAAAAAAAAAAATTACATTTACTTAGATCCAATACTTTGATGGACTGTGACTTATTACAATGAAATTTATATGTTACTCTACTTCAGGCAAAAGATGTTGGCAAATATGCTTTGATCGGGGCTGCATCCCAGCTTGGGGGGTGCCTAAGGACCACCATATCACTGACAGTTATAATTGTTGAGTGTACAGGAGATATAACATTTGGTTTATGCATTATGATTGCTCTCATGATATCCAAATGGGTTGGGGACTTCTTTACAACTGTAAGTACAGGCAGTGACAGTTGGCTTCTCACTGGTTTAAATTAAATTGAATTTTAAATTATAATAGATGTATATTTAAAGAAAGCTACTGCTTAAAGTTTTAAACTGAATAAGGTTATGTTTTTACTTAACAATATCCTTGGCTTTCCTCAGGTTTGTAGTCAGAATTGTTTTTGGCATACAATCAGGAACAAATTGTTAATTGAAATTTAAAAGTTAATATATTTTTGGGCTCTGGCAAAATTTTAAGACAAGTAAGATCATTACAATGTCTCCCATCAGATAAGGCATTCCCAAATCAAAAAGCAATAGCTCTATATCTATAAATATATATTATTTGACAATGTGAAAACCCATATCCTATTACTATGAGTGTGTTTTAGTGATCCCTTGGAGGGCTTAACTATAAAAACCATACAGATACATAATTAAAAAATTTCCAATTTATCCAATTAAAATCAGAAAGAATTTGGAATATCATTGCTTTTATAAATTTAATTTGGTCCTCGATTACAAAAAGAAATTAACTGTTAATATAATAATTACAGTATTTTAATAGTGATCTCATTACAAAAGGCTTAAAACTTTTATTTTTAAATCATTTTATTGAAAATAAAATTGGATCTCCCTGCAAAAAAAGTTCACTGTAAATTTTTAAAAATGTAAAAAAAAACACAAGTTTTTGACTATAAAATCCTTTATATACGAGACATAACTAAAAGAATGTTCATTATAATATGCAGCACAAGACAATCTAATAATACAAAATTTTAGTTATGTCTCAAAAAAATGTTTAATATAATGCGCACCGATTAGGAATATATTTTTTTAAAGTATCATCAATATAATACGCACATTATTGCACGACAGGAAAGGTTGTTCAATTTAATACGCACCACGACGCTCTAGCACAAAAATTAACATGTTACATAGACATACATAAAGATAGTCTTAAAACTCATTAATTTAATTACAGTACATTCTATCAATCTGAAATTTTGATACATCATTGTTATCATTGACGCGAGTCTGCCTGCAAAATTTCACCTCACCAGCATACAGGGAAGTGGGTTAAAAATCAATCCAAAGTTTTTTCAGCACTCAAGCAGACACCACGAGTTAATATAAAGGATTTAAATAATACTGATGATTATCCAGGCTCTTCATGTGAAAATTTTAAAAAAGAGCTAGTCCCATGCTCCAACAGAAACAGAAACTCAACCCACTCCAACCTTAACAACAATGAAGCCATGAGAAATAGTTCTGGCTTAAAGCAACTAACACACAATACAGGAGATGACAAATCTGCCAACAATAATTAGTGACTGAAACAAACTTTCAAAACGAAAACCTAAGGCAACAACAATTAGTGTTTATTTCCTCCTGCCCTCTGACCTCCAGTTCCTGATATCCTCAATGAGTAGTTTAATAGTCTTCTCTTCACTGAAACAATGCCAACTTGTACACACATATAGGAGCAAGAATTGTCAAATCATTGTTTGTAGGCGCTTACTATTTAGAAATATAAGATGTTGATACTATTAAATTATTTAATGTTAAATTAAAGATATATAGTCAAGGTAGAAATTAACTTAATAGCTTGAATTGGAACTTGAGTCTTTCTGTATAAATTTGGTATTTTATAAATATCTTTATATCAGTTTAGGAACCTAATTCAAAATTCTTAAGATACTTACTCTTCTGAGTTCTTTGTCTGTCAACAATTCAAACAATTCTGATAAATATCAAATATAGTAGATAAATATTGTACCAGATACATAAGTGGACCAACCTTTATCATCTTGCTTAGTCATCTATACATAAAATACTTTAAGGAGTTTTTGTACACTATTTTAAACTTAAAATGGAGTGTGCTGCTATCCGGTGTCACTAGTATAGAATTTAGGCAAACAGCTTTTGTGCATGCCAATTTAAGAAGTTTATAATTTTAATGATTATACAGTGTACACAAAATTAATACTTAATTTTTTTTTTAAATGGAAACATAAAATTGAATAAAATGTATGATGTAGTCATAAAATAAACCCATCATTATGTGCATTTTTTTTAATGCTTACTTGCAGCAAGCTTCATGTAGATCCAAAACTTGTAATCTTCCCTTCCCAATACAAAATCACTTCATAAACTTGGTAATAAAAATTCAATAAAAGAACCCTATGCAAAAGCTAATTTTATACATACAGGTGAACTGTGTATAATTCCAATCTTGTTTCAAACACTATTAATTTTCATGAAAATTTTTTAATTTTTGAATCCTGCAACACATATTTCCATGTTAAAAACAATGTATTAACATTAACTGCTAAAATTTGACTTGAAAAATTATTTCAAATAATATTTTGAAAGCACACTGGGGAAAAAAATGTAGACCTGGTAGCAATTAAAATGAGGACATTAAAGGTAACTGAACCGTCTAAGGATTATAATTAAACTTTCCAGGATTTTCAGGTTAAATTGTGATCAATTATTTGCTTTTTTTTTGCTTACAGCTCATAAACACAGAACATATTGAACCTTTAATTTATTTCTAAAATATATAACAGTTTGTACAGGTATACAAAATATAAATGATAAGTAATCATATTATTCAGGGTTTGTATGACATGAACATTGAAGTGAGTGGTATTCCTCTTTTGTCTTGGGAACCCCCACCATTGTGTGAACATGTATATACCAAGTGAGTTATTGAATATTGTGTATGTTTTTTATCTGGTGCATTAGATAAATTTAAGCATTCTAAAATTACTTTTTGTTTTGGATGTACCATGTATGTTGATTTCATAAAACTTAACCTCCAAATTTACTCAACATAATGTTCTAATTGCAGTGCAGTAAAATCATATGTTCTGGAATACAAAATATTGTTTAGACTTGCGGCCAGATAAAAGAACATACTCTCCAATATATAAATCACTGTTTCCATTTAATATAACAATTAAAAATTAAAATTTAAAAATTTCATTATTACATGATTGACCACTGAAGCAAAAGTTTTATTTTTAGTACAGTAATAATAGGTGTTCACCTAAAACATTTGGTTTCATCCCCATATTAAAGAATATTTGCTGTGTAAAAAACCACAAAGTTATTCAAAGATATATTTAGAGAATTATGGAGTAATTTGCATAGTTATTACATGTTTTAACATTCGCAGAGTACAAAAATTTCAATTGTATTTATTTTATTTTTCAGTGATTTCATGAGTCAGCCTGTTATGACATTGCTTCAAATTGAAAAAGTTGGCCATATCTATGATTGTTTGGTTGGTGAATCATTCAATGGCTTCCCTATCATAGAACAAGATCCAAATGTGTGTAAACAATTATTTTATTTGGTAATTGTGGTGAAAAGATGTGTAGTATGTGTTTTGTCTAGGGTATTATTTGTATTTATACTTTCACACACACAAGGACGTACATTAGTGATCTCCGCAAATGATAAACAAAAGTACCATTGTATAATATAAATGATTAACGTTTAATGTATACGGCTGTCCGGCTACCTCACCGTGGCGTACTTCTACTGGTTGGTAGCTCCCTGGAATTCAGGCGTAGCAGGAACCAGGCTATGAAATAGAAACAAAACTCTGGGAGTTTTCTATCGCATAGACTTATACATGGTCCTCCTTCCAATGACAAGCCGAGCAAGACGCCAGAAGGGGATAACAATTTGACATAATAATATGAATTAATGGTTTATTCTTACTACCACGGGTGTAGGCCTATTTGGCGAACACCTTACACGTGGGTTTAGCAATCAATAAAACAATTTAATTTATTTAATCCATAATTTAATATCCACACTCGCTGCTCCATCTATTTGGTGGAGATCGCGTGTGCAGGCACATATTATTTAAGCAAACATCATATATCTAAGAATATCACACGGGTCCCACACGGTAAATATATCCCGTGGGGTACTAAATCCATGTCAATCGAACAAAATAAAATATCAATCTGCTATGAAAAATATATATAATTATAAATGTACATCATTATAATAAGATTTGAGTTCACTCTTACTAGACTGGATAGATTGCCGGCTTTTCTCCTACAGTGATATGATCCTGTGGGGCGCTACTGTTCGATGTTTCGCCTTGTACAGTTTGGCAGTGAAAAGAATGAACCTTGCGTTTTCTCTGGTTATATCTTTACTGGTCACGTGACTTTAATAACTCTTGATTGGTTGCATGATGAACAATAGCCAATGGGGTGAGGACTTCCTTGGTTCAGCCCCGTTGATGAAATTATGTATCATTTATTCTGCCCACATGTTAGATTCCCAGATGGGAGTTACCTCCCCTTATCTTTCCGGGTGGTCTAGTTGGTAGGGTTACTTGGCCTTGAGAGTCCGATACAAATCTCATCACAGTAATTCAAATTAATTTTAAGCAAGTATAGATTTTAAATTCTTAATACTGAAAAAGTGGAAACCATTTTTTGTAAGAATTGCTCCTTTCAGGCACCAACTTTGAAATAAAAATACATGATACACAAACTAATTGTGTTCAAAACAATAATTTGAAGTTTAATCAATAGGCTAACACACAAGTTGATGTTTCAGCTAATGTCTTTATCTGTATAAATAACGAACACAAGTATAAAAATTAAATTTACATTATATAAGTCAATCTACATCATTGAAAAATAATACATGTAGTTTAGTAAAGATTTTTTTTTTAAAAACAGAGAAACAAAAAGAAGAAAGATGGGCACAATTACTTAACAAAATTTCAGGATATAAAATGATGGAGTAGGTATCAAACGTTACAGTTAAAACCACAACTGAAAAAAAGATTCCACAAATACATGAAATTGTGAATAAACCAAATTATTATATATTTTATTTCAGTATGATATGATGTACAAGGGAAAATTAAAAGGCATTATTCTACGTCACCAAATACTTGTATTACTTAAAAGAAGAGTAAGTGATTGAAGTAATCATTCTAGTTCTATTAAAACCTTCTACATCACCAAATACTTGTATTACTTAAAAGAAGAGTAAGGGATTTAAATAATCATACTAGTTCTATTTAAACGTTCTATGTCACCAAATACTTGTATTACTTAAAAGAAGAGTAAGGGATTTAAATAATCATATAGTTCTATTGAAATGTTTATACTTCCTTATTTCTTTTAATACATTTACTTGGATTTTGAGATGCTTTGAATAATTTAATGTTAAACTTAAGTTTTCATTGGGATTTTATTATTGTCGTCAATGGCATTAAAACTCAATTAAAAATTACAAATTTAATGAAGTAAAGCTAAAATTCTCTATACACGACAAAACTAATAAATTTTATTACCATATTTTCAGTTTTCAATAATGTTGTAATTAATATAAAAATGTATTCTTCTATATTTATTTTATAATATTTAATAGATCATTTAATAAATCATTTCAACTTCATGATTTTTACAGGTTTTCTGCCCAGAAGGTCTAGTACCAGCTAATCAAAACAGCATTACTTTAAGTGACTTTGAAAATCCTGATCCAGTTGCTCAAAGCCTCAAAATTGAGGTAATTATGGACATATTAGTATTATTAGCCTCTTTTTAAATCCTTCATATTAACTTGTCGTGTCTGAGCCCATGCAACCGTGCCGAAAAAACTTTGAATCGATTTTTAACCCACTTTCTCATAAGTTAGCAAGCTGAAATTTTGCAGGCAGACTCTTGCCAATGATAAAAATGATGTATCAAAATTTCAGATCGATTGAATGGACAGTAATTGAATTATTGAATTTTTAAATTATTTTATTTATCTCTATGAATCATGTTAATTTTTTAGATAGAGTTGTGGTGCGCATTATGTTCAACAACCTTTCATGTCGTGCAATAAGGTGCACATAACATTGACATTACTTTTTAAAAATATATTCACAATTGGTGTGCATTATCTTAAACATTTTTTACAAGACATAACTAGAATTTTGTATTTATGGGTTGTTTTGCCCTGCGTATTATATTGAGCATCATTATAGAATCTAGTTATGTCTCATATATAAAGGATTTATAGTAAAAAACTTGGTCTTTTACTGGGTTTTTTTTTTTTTGGTTCTTTTTTCTTTATTTGCATTTTTTTAGGCCAAAAGGTAGTGAGTGTGTCAGACTTATTAAAACCTTTTACATTTATAATTAAGTATTTGGCATTTTTCTTTACAGCCAAAGAACTAATGGATTTCAGAATACTGTACACTACACATCTTATTTTATTAGTATGAATATTATTCAGATAAAGTTAATTGATATAGTGGAGGAGTAAACAGCATTGGGGCTCAACAAAACTAACAGCGAAAAACAAGTTTATTTCCTTTTATTTTACCTTTAAATGTGTGAAATGCAGTTTTTAGGCAAAATATGAAATATCTGGGGTTTTTTATCATGTTAAAACACATGTCATACATACATTCCTTAGGCTTTGTATGCATTTCCTAGGCATTATATATCATGTGAAAAGTGTTCTCAAGGCAAAGTGTCAAAACATGACAATGAAAATGTCTTTCTTGGCAAAATATTTGAAAATGAAATAAGAAATAAGTTAAGAACATTCTTAACACTCTGAAAAGGCAAAGTTTTAATAAGCTGCTACATGTTGTAGCAAGTAAGGCTAAATTGACATTTTAAATTGTCCTTAATTTTCTTTTCCACACAAAGACACTGCATGTATTGGCAATTGGTCTCCCACATACATCTCTCAAATCCTTGACCTGTTTCTATTGAATGAGAGTTAGCGGAGGTATTTCATGGTTAAGGACGTCTTCAACTTTCAATAAGCAAAAGTCCAAACACCTTACTGAAAGTTGAAGACCTCCTTAGCATGAACCTAACAAAAACTGTTTCAGAATGTATTGGCACCACTTCTCTCTTTAGGCAGACACATTGAGAGAAAGAGGAGGAAGGCTATTCTATAACCATATCATCACATACTTTAGTTTTCTCCTGTACTCGTTGCATTGGCCTCAGTTTTCTGTGTTGTAGCTCTGTATCTTGCATTTGGTGAATGTCCCCTTCTACTTCTAGCTATGTTGCCTGTTTAAATGTTTTCTTGAGTTCTCCTCCTTTCTTATTTGTCTTGCAAAACATCAGGAGAGAGGAAAGACATTGTGAGAGGCCCTCTTTAGCTCTGCAGACACCACCAATATTAAGATAAGATTATATATTTATATATATACACACATATATATATACACACACACACATACTGAGAGTTATTATATAGGGTGTTGGAGTAGTAATGAGAAAACCCTGCTTTAAAAATCAATACTTATATTTACAATGTAATCATTTTTAATTTGAAACATTTTCCTATTGCAACATTAGTTATTGGTATTGGACTAGATGATTGATTTACACTAAACAAAGAAGATAAATGTTTTTGACTTGTTGGTTTCTCAGGATATTGATCTAAATGATGAGGACAAGCAATGTGTGATGGATTTACGGCCCTACATGAACCAAACGCCATATACGGTCTCTTTAGTAAGCCACATAAATCCTTGTTATTGAAAAACATTTTAACTTTGAACATTTCTATTTGAGATCGGTTTTATTTTCCTTCCACATTTTTTCCTGGCAGTTTATTTGTAACCCATAACTAGAAACAAACATTAGACATCATCTCATTGGATAATATTATCACATGTCTAATTGACTGGGTTATTCAAATTTTTTACCATCAAAACCTTATGTATGTGTGTATTTACTAATTTTTAAATTGAAATTTAAAAAATTTTCTCGATACACCACAAATAACAACTTACTAACATCACTTTAATCTTAAATTATGTTTATTCATGTTTTCTATAAGCTAGAGAGTCATGTAATAATATTCATAAAACCAAAAATTATTTTTACAAGAATTTTTATTTCTGTTTGAGCAATAAATGGCTTATCTTCAAGAACTATTGGAAATGTGAGATAATTTGCCAATGAGACCAATTAATGATAACACTTGGATGTAAAAGAAATTCAAACAGATGACTTTTAAACTAGTTTCAAACAGATGACTTTTAAACTAGTTTCTTACAAATTCTTTCCCTGGTATGATGATCAAGGCTATAAAAAAATATATATTTTCAAATAGGTCGTTTATTTGTTGTTTTTCTCTTGTTCCTAGAACTTTTCCATGCCTAGAGTTTTTAGGCTGTTCCGAGGTTTAGGACTTCGACATCTTGTTGTTGTCAATGACAACTTTGAGGTAAGGAAAAATTTTCTTATTTAATTATTATAATTTATCAGCAATACACTTGTATATTTAACAAATCGAGTATGATCAATTAAATAACATAAAAACACAGAACTTTAAAAAGCTAAATTAAACAAACGTAAAGAATTAGTTTAATTTATTTTATTTCCTCCTAGCCAATTGGTATGGTTACCAGGAAAGATCTAGCAAAGTACAGAGCTGAGATAAAAAAAGGAATGCTTCACATGGAACATCTCACTGTTGAAAATAGATAAAATATTTAAGAGCCCAGATTGGCTGCATGGATAAAGTGTTATATTTATGTATTATGAAACAAATCAGCAAGTAAGAATGTAAGTATAAGTTGTTAAGAGTGAGTCTGACAGTAACCTAATCAAATTGATTAGAATAATTTACATCTTTCTTTGGTGATTTCATTCAAGTTTATTTTTACTGCTGATTTGTTAATTACATTAATTTAAAAAGTATGCAATGCTGTATATTTAAAGTTTTACATCTTTAAAAAATTGTTCAATACCAGTATTGGATTTGTGATCTTAGTTTTATTTAGTGTTTGTAAAAAAATTGTCATATTTTCTTATGGTTAGCTCAGTAATTAGAACATTAGCTCTTTAATTATGGATCCTCATTCAAAGCAGCATGAAATTAATGTCATGCTTTGAAACCTGGAAGAAGCACGTATTCTTTTTTTTGCTCATCATCCACACTGATAATGAAGTTTGTAAGTAGGTAGGGCGTCAGTTTTAATTTCTATATTTTTTTTTTTTTTACCATTAAGCGTGTAGATAGAGAAAAAGAAAATGCAAACGTAACAATGACAGTGCTCATAAATTTATTGTAACATTTAATTAGATGTGCCATTGAAATCTTTTATTTTTCCACATATTCAGTTAACTCTGGAAACCGTTTGTATGCTTATCCAAAACTTTCTAAGCTAAATTTAACACCCTTCCTGATTAGCAGGAGAGATGGAAGTCATTCATTAATACATGTTACCTAAAAAATTGATGGAGTTTGATTTTTATTTACTTTCAAAAATTTTGATGAGCTTGAACTTTAACTGCAACTAACTTTTGTTGTTTTTTAAAATCAACCTTAAATAATGTAATATTTTTTAATTTAATATTTTTAATTGGGGTTTTAGCCGACTGATTTCTGAAGTTGAATTTACTGTAATCACTAAACTTTTCAGTGTTTGAATTTTGATTCTTTAGTTAAGACTTAAAATCTTAATTCTTCTTTTTATAAATGTCTATAGTTCATATATGAGTTTTATATAATAGGATTTTGTAAATGAGTTAGTAATTGAGGAATAGAGGTTTTGTTTTCAATCTATTTGCACCAATATTTAAATGAAACTTGTTGTAATTTATGTTTTAAATAGATGTATTAAGGATTTTTACTACCAATATCAACATTAGTTTTTGTCATTAAACTGTAAGAAATGTCTTTTTTTTTCAACCCAGAAAAATGGGGAACATTCCTTACATTTATTTGTATATAAATATTATTTTGGAATTTTTTTTTTTTAAATTGATAAACAAGAAAAGCCAGTCTCAAAAAATTTCACTCAATTCAATTAATGCACATACATTTTTAATGCAACTTGTAATCTTTCACTACCATTGTGTATCATAAAATTCTTCAGTGATTAACCCACCAGTCGTCTTGATTTAATGGCAGCAACTTATGTTCAAGTCTTTTGTTAGTTATTTGTATTGTTGTTATAGCTGTTACCAGTTCTTTCAACACATTTTCTAGAGGCAACTGCTGGAACTGAAATTCCAATTTTCAGCTTTCTCTACAGTGACAGACTTATGATTTTAATTTTGTTTGGCTTTATCTTAAATTTAAGGATCTTTTTCCCCGCACTATATAACCTCTTCGAAATCAGTTAAAGGCTGACTTAAATAAAACCATGTTGATAAAGTATGTCACGCTATTTTTTGCCATTTTTAACTCCCCAGTGTCACAAACTGTCTCAAATATCGGACCCCCCCCCCCTCATCCCCCAAAGTATGTCACACTTTCAAACAAATTTTATTTTTTTTTATCAACAAAATAATTAAAATTTAATATAAAACACCGGGACGTCACAAATGGCCAGAACCCCCCCCTCCCCACTGTCACAAACTGTCACACTTTCTTACACCCCCCTCCCCCCTCTGGAGCATGATGTACTTATGAATGGCCCCTTATTGTACCAGCACTAAATAGGTTGTAACATATTTTTTACCAGAATTTTTTTTTTTTTACATTGTAAATTTTTATATTAAATGGATACAACAATAAGCCTTGTTTTTTAAAGTATTCCCTGCAAACGATTTTTAAGTGATTATTGTGATAATTGGACCATCTCATCATATTTCCTATACTTTTTCATTGTATATTGCTTATTTAATTTATTTGTGCACTATTCTTAACTGTGTACACTACAATACAAAGTACCTGTTACCTATACACTACAATACAAAGTACCTAGTTTTAGTGCATTTTCAAATATATTCAGAGCCACACATTCCTCTATGTTTATTTATCAACTTAACTCGAATGGATGGTAGGATGCCATTATCTGTTGGTTTAATTTTGTAAATTGTGAGTTTCACATTATTTCTCCATGAAGAAAGACATCGAATCTATTGAATAATCGGTGTTAATTGTTCTTCCATTTTATTTAAATTAATTTAAGAATGTAGAACCTGCTGACTTTTATCTCTTCTCTAGTAATATGCTATAGAAGATCATCTTCCAACATCAACTTTTTGGCACATACTGTCCATGTACTTGTTTTCTAAACTTAATCTACTTTTTTTTACTTTGTTCATGCTTGCTCATGCTGCCTTGCACTGTAAAATAATGAAATGAAATCTTCAAAATCTTAATGAAAAAGAATTTTTCAAACTTTCCATTTTTGGTATATTGTTGCTTTATAACTAATAATATTTCAGAATCAGGATGGCAAACATCATTAACTAAGAACATATTGGTTGAAGTATGACGGGGGAAAAAAATGGAAGACTTACATTTACTTTTTTTTTTGTTGTGTCCCTTAACCGTGTGGTCATAAAGGTTTTAACGTTTTAATTGGAATTTTCTCAGAGCTTGATAGACTTGGCAAAGCTCATCTCCTCTCCAAGTCACTTATTTAGTAATAGTCTTTAATCAACATTTTTATTGTGGCTTAACCTGGGCTCGATACTACACACTTTAGCTTGTGAGGTGAGCGCACTATTTACATTATTGTCAGTGAAAACTTTGTTCATTTAAAATTAAACTGCAATGCATTAACTTAGAAAAAAAATAATAACGCCCTTTTCAGTCCATGTCGGACTCTAGGGCAAGTGAAGTGGCGTTCACAAGTTTATTTAGTCACCACTAACGAGCAAGGGATTGTGTGGCTTGCACAATACCCCCAGCCCTTGCCAGTACGGAGGCTCGATCTCGTGACTCGAGTACTTGAAACGGTTCAGCAGTCGAGCGCGCTACCACTTTGACCACCGCGGCCCAACTTAGAAAAACAATTTTCAAATAGTTGGGAAAGATCATTCAAAATTTTTTGGAGAATTATGAATTATTGAAATAAAGATAACACAATGTTTTTTGTTTTTTTTAATAAATTAAAATTTTAAGTTAATTAAATCCATAGTTAGTAAAAAAAAAAATAATAATGTATCAATCTCTGTAATGGTATTAGTATTCTTATGATATTTTTTCTTGCAATATTTCCTCTGAAAGCTAAATTTGTTGTATCTGAAGAATATAGCACTTGGAAAAGGGATGGGCACCACCAAGTTTACAAAGCCCCAAGGAAGTTCTAATGGAAACATTAAAATCTCCATCAACCACAAGGTCATGAAAAATATAAAATAAAAACTACTACAAATTATTGCTACAATTTTCAGCACAATTTAGAAGAAAATAACTGGTCAGATTAATTTCTAAAATTCTCTCAAATAAATTGTTTTTGAATGTATTATTGATTGTTATAAATAAAAGCTATTGCCTAATTTTTACTAGTTAACATTTTTTTAGTTATTAAATTCACTTAAAAATCATAATCCCTTATTTATAAATTACCTCGATTTTTGGTACTTAGATTAACTAATAATTAGGGTATATTTAACTAATAGGGCATATTATTAAGACATTTAAGTGTCATAATGAAAGATTACACACACTCACACACAAACCCTCGAGAAAACCTTAACACAATAAATTTAAGTATTCTTAAATGTTTAAGTTTACATTTATTATTTTTAATGTCTGCCTATTTTTATAGATACAATTATACATAACATTAACTACTAGCCGATCTGCTTTGTAGCATACGCCGCTAATGATTTAGTGACGGGTGAAGACTTCCTGAAAACACAGTTGTCCAAATGGGGTGGGTTTGGGCAAACGACTGTGATTGAATGAAAAAAAGGAACTCTGGAGAGAGCAACATACAATTGTCCATGACTGAAAACAGGTTTTAGAAGATACAGACATATCTTTTTGAACGTTTGGCCCTGTTAGCAAACAAAACCAGCTGGAATCGAAGAGAAAAATGGAAAGGCAACGTCGCTCAGACGACTGTAGGAGCTACCAATGCGACTGAGCACTCAGGAACTATGTGGTACACACTGCTGCGGGTACACACAGTTGCGCATGCCTGGAGAGCGAGGGAGGACGCCTAAAGTATTCATTTTTTTAAAAGTAATTGTTGAGGAGAGTGTGTGACTACTTTTCTGTCACTGAGCACGAAGTTATTATGCCAATGTCGAGAAACAAAGCTTACAACCGTGTTGGAAGCCATGTTCGAAAAGAAAGTGGGAAATGAACGGGCACAAAACCAAACATTTTTAAAATGTAAAAAGTAAAGTATTAGCTGGGGCTTGAACCTACGACCTTCCACGTGTTAGGCGAATGTAATAATAATAACCACTACACTACAAAATACATGCTATTCTGTTGTTCTGAAAGAACAAAGTAATTGACCTCAATTGAACGCATCGTTGGTCTCAACGTCCCCCACCCTGTGTACTACCTTTTCTTGCCAGCATGGTCGGTGGGGTTAGACAGCTTGCTTGGTGTCCGGCATGGTTGGACCATGAGGAGAATTATATATAATAATAAAATGGTAATTTATATAGCGCTGTATCCCAGCATGGAGCCAGGCTCACAGCGCTTTACATGGAAATAAAAATACATATAACAATAAAAAGAAACATTCATATCATATTAACTACATAAATGACAATACGCTATACTCAATACATCAGCTACGTTAATCATTTAAAGAAATGTTGTTTTATTACTTTTGAAAATAAATTTTAAAAAGATGTGTCTTAAGTGCAGTCTTGAATGACTTAGCAGTTGAAATGCTACGGATATGTAATGGAAGAGAATTCCATTGTTTGGCTGCACAAAAGGAGAATGACCTTTCGCCAAATGTTTTAGTTCTTGTCTTAGGAACACAGAGAATGCGTGTATCTGCAGAGGAGCGTAGCTGACGACTTGGTGAGTAGACTGACAAAAGTTCAGTAAGATATGAAGGGCATGAGTCAGAAAAGAAGTTGTGACACAGAACGGCCAGTTTGTAATCAATTCTGGCTCATATATATAGATAGATAATCAGTAGCAGATAAACCTTGTTGCACACTTAACCCACGAACTGTGGTATAGAATCATGCTGTAATGTTAAGGCTTTTTTTTATTACTCTTTTGGGTACCATCAGAAATAGTAAAATAAATGTATACTAATATTGTTACAAAACCCAAATGACTATATATTTTAGAAAGGGGAATGGGTGGAGATTATATTAGCTCTTTTATCCACCCCCTCAAAACAACACAAAAAATAATCATGTGTCCTCGACCTAGGAATGCACATGCAAAAATTTTTTTTTACTTTCAATTACCCGTAACTAATTTTAAATAAAGATTCGATGAAAATCCTCCTAAAATATGATAGATATTTCATTTATCTTTTAGAAAATGTGTGGTTTTAAATAAATTTGGGTACAAATAATTAAAGTCCTCATTTTATCAGTGACGGACGTATCTATTGGTTTCTTTTTTGCAAAACTCATTGTTGAGGAACAGGACAAAAAAGTTTAGTGTTGTTGTTGATGCACACTGCACTGTTCATTAATGGTTTGTGAAGTTTATTACATTTTCCAAGCAGTCGCTGTAGCCCATCAATTCTCATCTAAATGTGCAAATTTCCCCATAAGTGGATCTGGTTCGATGTCAAACTGCGATTCATGTTAAGTTTGAAGAAGTCGGTATAAATAGTGTATTATTTCATTTTGCTTAAGAGACATGTTGATATTATTGCAAAGGAGTCATTGACAGAATATAAAGTGGGTGAGATTTCAATCAGGCTTATAGATAGAATACTTGAACCCTTTAACTGCAAGAATAGGAATATTCTTATCTTATCTGATAACCTTCTATACGGAAGATTATGACGTCATACGCTAATTCAACAGTCTGCCTCCATATATTTGTACGTGACATTTTGAATTTCATTTGAAGGCTACTTCAATTTTAACCTATAGCCTGATGTGGTTACAACATTTTAAGGGTATCTGATTGTTATTTTGTTCATTTTTTAGTTTATACAAAAAATATACATTTAAATTAAGATAATATGGCTTTTTAAAAAAATAAAAATAATAAAAATAAATTTAAAAAAAAGAGAATGAGCCACTTAAGTAGGCAAACAATTATTCCCAGTAATATGTAAAGTTAAGTCCCTTTTTCAGAACATGGTGGCCTAACAAGGCAAGTAAAATTAGATTCACAAAACAGGAACTTGTAACACGAAATAGAAAAGTTTTGGCTTGCATTATACAGGTAATCGTTTTGAGTGGAAAACAATGTTTAACAATTAGAGGCCGATACAAAGAAAACAAGTTCAGTGGACAAGGGAATCAATGAAATGGTATTGCTTTGTTGAGGTTAGTGAGCAAGCTTAATGAGTAATAAGTACCATTTGCAGAAACCAATCAAAAAGAACTCGACGTATTTGTCTCCAAATATCCAAAATGAACTAACTTCCTTAATTGGCAATGACATCATTCAATCAAAAATTGTTAAAGAAATAAAAGAAGCAACATTCTAATCTCTTTTAGCCGACGGGGTGACCACCCACAACAAAGAAGAAATGTTGTTTTGTATCAGTTTTGTTAACAGCGAAAACAATGTAAGAGAGGAATTCATCTCTTTTGTTCCACTTGTTGGAACAACGAGAGAGGTGATGGCCTCAAAGATTTTGACATTATTGAGAGATTTGGGTATTCCCCTGCAGAATATGAGAGGCCAGTGTTAAGATGGGGCTGCATCTATGTCAGGCACTGTCTCAGGAGTTCGAGCGCGTATTCTGCGAGAGGCCCCTTTGACCTTTTGTGCACCTGCAGCAACTATACGCTTTAAACCTAGTGATCGCGCATTCGTGCGGACAAACCTGAATGTTGTTTAACAACAGCCCAAAGCGCGAAGCATTGTTGAGAAACGTCATAGAAACAAGTCCTCCATTTGACAGTGCTAAACGGAAGGCACTTCTATACTATCGATTTGTGCAAAACAAGATGGGCTGAGCGCCAGGAAGCTTACAAACACTTCTATCTATCGTATGATTACGTTGTTCAGACTCTTGAGATAATTTCACTGCCACATGGAAAACACAATGACCAAGGATTGGATCCAAGGTAGACTACAAATGGTGATTGGGACACGACAGTAAGTCTCGAGCAAAGTCACTTCTTCATTCCTTGTATAACTTCACATTTATTGTGACGTTTGTTGTAACTGCGAACTACAAACTAGGCTGGAAGGCATAACAGTCGAACTTCAGAAAGAAGCGATTGACATAATTCATGCTGTCACTTATTGAGAACGTCAATCGAGAGTTTAGAGAGATTAGAACAAATGTAGATTCGTATTTTCAAAACATTTATGATCATATCGTTATCACGGTGCAGTCCGTAGGAGTTGAAGCTTCAATGCCCAGAATAACTAAGCAATGTGAGCGCAGAAACGCCAATGCAACACTATCTGCGAAACTTAATTGAACCATTTCTGGAGCACATCATAGCTGAACTAGATATGCGGTTCTCTGGCTTAACCAGGACATCCTCACAACTGTTAGATCTTGTGCCAGGTGCTGTTAGAAATTGTAAATATGAAGATCTGAAAGGCGCTGTGGATTTATGTGACCTCGACCTGCCTTTACCAGAGGTGCTGATCGAAGAGTTCAGCGGGTGGAATTGAATTTCAGCCAATGGGAATATTCAAAGCTACCTAAAAATTGCACTGAAGCTATAAAACATTGCAATGAATTGATGTATCCGAATATTTATTGCTTACTGAAAATCGCGCATGTGATTCCTTTGACTTCCTGCGCGTGTGAACGAAGTTTCATTCCACTCCAACGTTTCAACAATTACATGAGATGTTCAATGGGACAGGAAAGACTTACCGAGCTTTCATTGATGTACATTCACTAAGCTTTCAATATCAATGAGGACAGTGTTATGCAGATATTTGTTAACAAAAACCCAAAAAGGATTAACATCGAAGAAGATCTAAAATATGTATGAAAATTTTTTTATTTTTTTTTTATTTTATTTTTTATTTTTTTAATTTTTTTTTTTTTGCTTATTGATTATCGGTTATGTAAATCCGATTTTAAACCGTTTATTGTTTTACCGCAGACTTCATAGCAATATAATCTTATAACTGTTTCAGTGTGTTCGGAATCTTAGGGTGTTTACGGTAAATAAGATGCACCATAATTTAGCATGTTACACAGTAAGCCTACGCCGCTACTACGCCGATGGTGTGTGGTCAGAGGCTCATAAATCTATAAACGCGGACCCCATGTGGGTATACTACTATACGCTCAAGTCCTTGCGGCCTCACCATTGTATCAATGAAATCTAATTGACTCGATGGGTGAGCTATTAATTGGAGTGCACACAAACACACACACATACAGACACACACACACACACACACACACACACACGCACGCACGCACACACACACATACACACATATGCTCGACATGACGATCAGTTGCTGCCACACCGTAGACATAAATCTTGTCAACGAATTCTGAATAATGCGAGGGGTAAGCTCTTAATTGGTGTTGGTTATTGGAAGACTATCATTATTAAATCATTGTAAAAAGAAGTCACAATTGAACAGTCAAAGATCTACTGTATGTTTATTGTTTAAAAAACAACAACTTTATTTAAATTAATTGATTTGCAATCGCGCTTTGTAGAAATAGGGAAAAAAAAACAAATACAAAATTTCCATACATAAACAAATTAATTTAAGTCTAAATATTTTCAAATAAATGTACTCATTAGATTTATTTATTCGAATAGCCATATCTGTTAACTTAATTTTGATTTGTATAAAATTTAATATTTTTAATGTTGAACAGTCTCCAACCTCGAACTAACTGTTAATTACTGCCAAAGAGACCCTTCTATGGCGAGCTCCAGCTTGGTCAGCGGTGCCATGGTAGGCAAAAGAAACACTTCAAAGACACATTGAAAGCCTCGCTGAAAGCGTTTGCCATCAACCAAGACACGTGGGAAAGAGCTGCAACCTGGCGCCAATCCATCCACGACAGTGCCCAGACATGAGAGGAAAAATGATCACTGCCGCAGATAAGAAGAGGCAAGCCCGAAAGGTCCTTTCTGCCAACACTCCTGGAAAAGTCCCACTCGTCCCATGTCCCTTTTGTTCCGAACCTTCCGTACAAGGATCGGCCTAGTCAGCCTGCGCACGCTTAGGAAGAACCAGTCCCAGCAACCCTCGGATGACTAGAGAGGTCCTATTCGACACGACGGACGAACACACAAATACAGTGTTAATACATACTTGAAAACCTACTTTTTGGTCATTCTAATTTGTAAATAGTGAAAACATTTTTATTTTCAAAACGAGGAAAAAAGACAATAAGTTTAATCAACGCCCTTATTAATTCATAGATACAGAAACATTCTTATCCAAATTTGAAGTTATAGCACCATATATCATATTGTAAGTATCTGAACATGAAATGCCTTCGCGACAAGTTTGCGAATTTCAGTTAAAAGTGTCTGAGTACGGCCTTGATAATTTCTTTATGAAAGTGGAGATTCCATTTAAACCCTATAACTTACAAGTATAACTGTCCAAATGCCCGTTAGTAAAATCGTAATTAAAAGTGCGAATTATTTTATTGACGTTTAGAAAGGGGAGATCAAGTGAATCAAATATGGATGTTTTGTAACTGGATTATGTATCGCAGAAGAAATGCCTTGCCTCAGAAATTACTAAGGCCAAGGCTTACACATTTTAATTAGCGCTGTATCAGCCAAAATGCAACATACACCCCTATAATGATGCATATAATTAATTAAAAATGTAAGTTCTCACGAGAAAATTAAAATTCGCTGTGAAATAATATACGTGTGACGTGTTACGTGTAAAAACTGCAGGGCAGATTGCTTACTTACTTACTAGGTAACTTACTACTACTATTTCACTAATAAACTCAAAATAAAATTTGGTTTTCAAAAAAAATATAGCATGTGTTTTTGGAAAAGGAGAACAGTGCATAAGAACTGAACATGAGCGGGGGATTACGTCACAATGATGTACCATCAGACGGTGCTAGGCAAAAATAATAACATTTGGCTCATTTGGAAAAATACGACCGTACAATAAAGTCTTTTTTTTTTTTTTAAAACGGTTCACTGGTCCACCAAAATAAACTTACTAACTAAGTATACTTACAAAATGAAACTGGAGAATATGCTGTTTTAATATATAAATATTAAACACTGAAAATTAATCATTACGAATTACGGTTTACTTTGTACTAAGGTTGTTAAGACCATTCGTTTTTGAGGACCAGCTAACCGTTCAAAAAAAGACCGGTTAACCGCTCGTCCTTATATCACTAATGTTTTGAGAAATAACAAGAGAATCTTGTCACCTGCCGTCGTCTGATAGCAAGCCCGCTTCCCCTGCTTGCGTTCAGCTCTTTCCGCATTGCCCTCAATTCAACGCATTTTTAAAAAAAAAAATCCTAAGAATTAATTAAACAGTGATAGTTAATTGTCTTTTTTATATTTTATTTTGAGGACTCGTAGTTCACTGGTCTAAATAAGAGGACCGGTTTTTCAAGTTACCAAGTTTTTTTTTTAAATTAGTTTAAAAAACCAACGCCTCGCACCGTCCGTTGTGACGTCATGTTTACCTCTCTTGTGTGTGATGCCGGTCAACTCGCGTATTAAAATTAATAATAATAATAAAATTATAAAGTTACGGAGTAAACAATGATGATAAAATGGAATTTATTAAAAAACCATGTTATTTTTCAATCGCCAACTCGCCAGGGTTTGAGCTACACTCGCTGTACTATTAATGTGGTAATCAAATGCCTTTGACTAGCAGGAAAACTGTCACTAAAAGACCGAACTCAAATTTGTGGGCCGATTAATCGCCCGGTATCTTCGCTACGTCTTTCAAATACCTCTCGTAATATAGGTACATGTACTTCACTAAGCGGCGTGCGCCGATAAGTTTTTTGAATCCCTGAAACAGACTATAAACCGGTGATCAGAAAATCCCGATACACCAAGGTTTGATTGCAGACAGTGCAGACACATGTGCCCGTGACAATTAAAAATTGGCTTCACATTAGTTAATGACAATGTTTGCAATTTTAATTATATTAAGGTAATCATGCACACATTTCAAAAATGCCCTTCATTGTATTATTACTTATTTTAATGTATATTAATATTAAATATGGCACAAAAAAGTCTAAAAAAAATAATAAGGAGCAAAAAATAGCAAATAGAATCAAATAACGAAGCACTAAGCATAGGGCGTGATAGGCATAGCCACAATAGCCATAGGCCGTAATAAATTTACATAATCATAATAAATTACTAACAAAATATTATTAATTATTTATCTAAAAAATTAAATCATATATGAATAATATTAAAGCATCTGATTAATCGAATATTTAACTATTACATATTTCATAAGTCAAAAGTCTATTCAAATTCAATTGTCAAAACTTAATTGAAAGTAGGGTTTACAAAACTTACCAGGGTGATAAATTCTGATAAAGCTTTTTTACACCAAACTTTATACGAAGTGCCGCTGTCATTTTCAGTATTCAACCACTGCCACTTGTTTTTAACTGTTTTCTCCAACTCGGCAATATTTTCATTAATATCAACAAAACGCATTTTTAGATATTGGCACTTGATGAGGTTCGTTTTTCAAAATGTTGATATGCGTGTACCAGCGCAAAGCAGTATAGCCTACAAACAGAAAGCAGTAATCCAGCCCCAGCACACCGCACACTACAAAAAAAACAACCACACACTAAGCGAGAGAGTGAGAGGTGACGGAGAGGTCAGGACACGCTGTAACTGTTCTATTTATAGCAAGGCTGCTCCTTGCTGAATTGAATTCGCACGAGACTACACGGTTACTCTTTTTTTTTTTTAAACCCCGGAGCTAGATTTGAAAATAAAATCTCGCGAATCCGGAAGTTCCAGGAAAATCGAAAAAACAAAGTCGCCAACCCGGAAAGCGCGTAAAAACAAAATCGCGAATCC
>MUZC01004491.1:224591-266563 GCA_002072015.1 Radix auricularia | reverse complement strand
GTGAAGTCATTTTAATTGTTTTTTTTTTTGTTGTTGTTTTTTTTTAGTGTGTCTAGGGTTTTCTTCAGATCTAGGTTTTGTTTTTACGTGTCGGCTAGGTTTTTCCCAAAATTGTCGCTGGCAGCATCGCAGTCAAATATTGACTAGCTCTTTTTTGTCCTAATTAATCATAGTTAATGTGGTTAGGAGTGAGTAGACAATAGACATAGAGCTGAAAAGATAGTTTAAAACATTTGTGTTCAAAGCTGCACACTGCACAATATCCATTTTGTTTGTGCAATACTTAGCGTGGTAACTCTTCTTAACTGCTGCGCGGCGTCTGTCAGATATCTGGCCAGCTAACAGCTTAAGTATTAAGGCAATTAAGGTGGTCGTAGCAGCAGACGACCCGGCCGGATGTTGCTAGCGTTATGACATGTCGTAGCTTTAGTCAGGAAACTAGTGCTACGACATGTCGTAACAGCTGACGATCTGGCGAGATGTTGCTAACCTTACGACAAGTTTGTCGTAGCAGCAGACGATCCGGCGGGATGTTGCTAGCGTTATGACATACGCCACTCTTTGCAGTAGGCACTTGGACTTGGGAAGAATTAAGCCACAATAATGAATATCTTAACAAACTCTTCTTTATATTGTAAACGCATTTATATTATAATAAGACATTAATAGATTCTGGCTTATTTGTGTGTATTAATTCTAAAATCTAAATTAATAGAAATAAATTATTTAAATAGATTTAAATTTAATATTGGTCTACCGATTATAAATATGTCTGCCGATTTTGCTATAAGTGTAAGTGATGCCGATGCCGAGTATAAAAATTTAGCATACCGTAAAGTAAAGCCGTAAATGAAAATCCTCAAGAAACGAATCGCGCACAATCGCAAGAATGTAAAATGATTTGTTTCGTGTGGAATAATAAAATCTATGTGTGCAGACTTGTCACTGGAAACCATTCCATTCATTTTCATCCTTCAACTTCATTTTGACTCTATGACTATTACTATCGGCGTATTAGTATTGCTTTGTTCTCGTTGATCGTTGTTTCATTCATAAAGGTTGGCCGTGTGCAAAATTTATTTAACTATTGGTTAAAATTAACAATTATTATTGTAAGTCAAAGCCGAAGTTGTTGTGAGTCATAATTATTCATATGTCATCTAGAACTTGTAAACATATCAGTATAATTATAAGTATCAGAAACTTCGTTTTGGCAAAAATGAATATCGGTAGACCTCTAAGATTTAATCAACGTAGAATCTATCTGCTTTTCAGGATATTAACAAAAATTATCAGCACACTCGTGATTTTAAAAAAAAATAAATAAATGAAATTTTAAAAAAAACTTGACGGCAGCGGGATTCGATCGTGCTATCAATAGTGTCATATCATTTACTAAATAATTTTAATTGATAAATTTTTTTAGCGATTAATAGAGAAATTAATCGTTAATTTTGGCGGTCCTAGTTAAAAGTAGTGAGTTTTTGGAATTTATATGCACATTTCACTTTGTTTCATTTTTAAATTTTTCAGATATTTTTACATACTCAAGATTGCTGTAGTCTAGAAGTATTGTCCTGTGACTTTTGGACAGAGCAGACGTGATACAAGATTTGTGTAAATTCAACAGTTAAGGATCTTTATAGTCTCAAATATGGAGACAGATGATGTTGAGCCACGGTCAGATACAGATACCTACTTCAGTCAAATCATTAAAAAGGAAATATGTGATGATGTTAACCCAAAGATAGGTTGTGACAGTTTGGCCACTATGACAGAGGTAGAATCTTTCTTAAATAAAGTCATAAAGAAAGAAATCCATAATGATGTTGATCCAGTAGATGACAAAATTAAACTCACAACAGAATATTTTGAGATTCAGGAAAGTGTTAGAAGTTCAAAAACTGAGTATATTGTCATGAATGTTTCACAGAAGATAACAGAGGAGCCATTGGCCTGCTGTCAAGGGAATGTTGACAATGTTTCTGAAGCTTTTGGTACTAAATTTGACCGAGTTCATGACAAAATAACCAACAGAGGAGAGAAAGGCTCTGCTACTTTGTCTAAAAGTTCACATCCAACTATACACAAGAGAACCAACACAAGTGATGAACCCTTGATATGTGATATTTGTGCTGCTACATTTACTACTGAATCTGATTTAACTGGACACAGAGGTACACATACTGGACAGCCACATTCTGAAAGGGATATTTGTGCTGCTACACTTGATACTGGGTCTAAAATTTGTGCTTCGGTATTTGCCATTAGTTCTGACTTAAAACATAAAACAAAAACACATAATGGAGAGAAACCGTATACCTGTGACATTTGTTCAGCTGCCTTTTCATATAATTCACAATTAACTCTCCACATAAGAACACATGCTGGTAAGAAACCTTACAAGTGTGACTTATGTTCTGCTGCTTTTTCAAGTCTTGCAAATTTAACCTACCACATAAGAACACATACTGGAGAGAAACCTTACAAATGTAATATTTGCCGATCTGCATTTATTGCTAATTCACATTTAACTCAACACAGAAGAACACATACTGGAGAAAGACCTTTCAAATGTGACACTTGTTCTGCTGCATTTTCTAGAAGTGGGGATTTAACTATTCACAAAAGAACACATACTGGAGAGAAACCTTTTAAGTGTGACACTTGTTCAGCTGCATTTTCTAGTAAAACAAATTTAGCTGCTCATAAAAGAAAACATATTGGAGAGGGAACTTACAAATGTGACACTTGTTCGGCTTCTTTTTATAACCATTCAAATTTAACCTGCCACATAAGAACACACACTGGAGAGAGAATTTATAAATGTGACATTTGTTCTGCATCTTTTTATAATCTTTCAAATTTAATCTACCACCTAAGAACACATACTGGGGAGAAACCTTATAAGTGTGACATTTGTTCGGCTTCTTTTTATAACCATTCACATTTAACCTACCATATAAGATCACATACTGGAGAGAAACCTTACAAATGTGGCATTTGTTCTGCTTCTTTTTCAAACCATTCAAATTTTACCTACCACATAAGATCACATACTGGAGAGAAACCTTATAAGTGTGAAATTTGTTCTGCTTCTTTTTCAAACCATTCACATTTTACCTACCACATAAGAAGACATACTGGAGAGAAACCCTACAAATGTGACATTTGTTCTGCTTCATTTATTACTAATTCCAATTTAACTCAACACATAAGAACACATACTGGAGAAAAACCTTTTAAATGTAACACTTGTTCTGCTGCATTTTCTAGTAGTGGGACTTTATCGTTTCACAAAAGAAAACATACTGGAGAGAAACCATATAAGTGTGACATTTGTTCTGCTGCATTTTCTAGTAATACAAATTTAACTGTTCACAAAAGAACACACACTGGAGAGAAACCATACAAATGTGACATTTGTTCTTCTGCATTTTCTTCCAATTGGTATTTAACTATACACAAAAGAACACATACTGGAGAGAAACCTTACAAATGTAACAGTTGTTCTGCTTTATTTTCTTCTAATTGGTATTTAACTATGCACAAAAAAACACATACTAGAGGAAAACCTTATGCTTGTGACATTTGTTCTGCTGCTTTCTCATATCATACGCAATTTATTCGACACAAGAGAGTACATACTGGAGAGGAGTCTTATAAATGTGAAATTCTTTTCCAAAGAATTTGTGCTGCACTTTCTTCTAATGGGCATTTTATTTGACACAGAATGATACTTACTGGAGAGAAACCTTTCAAATTTAATACTTGTTCTGCTGCATTTTCTTCTATTTGGTATTTTAACTATGCACAATAGAACACATACTGGAGAAAAACCTTTTAATTGTAACATGAGTTCTACAGCATTTCCTATTACATGTAAGTTAAGAACACAAAAGTACACATACTGGAGAGAAACCTTACAGTTACAGATATAACATTTGTTCTGCTACATTTTCATGTGGTTCACTTTTTACTTGACACAAGAGAGTACATACTAGAGAGAAACCTTTTAAATGTGTCATTTGTTCTTGTCACATGATAGTAATTAATATATTATTAATAGAAAGCGATCACGTGACGAATGAATGCTAGAGGGCGCCAGTTGTAGTTAATTGAGCAAGAAGTGTGCGTGAAGTCGGCATGGCTCTCCACTGATGTTATTTATGTACAAAACCTTACATTTGGTGTAAGACGTTACATCTGGTGTAAGACGTAACAGTTCTGCTGCTTTTTCTCTTAATTGGAATTAACTAGACACAAAAGAAGGCATTCTGAAGAAAGATGATACAAATGTGACATTTGTACTGTTATTTGTAAGTTTTTATAATTTAACTCACTTGAGAGAAACCTTATATGTGTGATATTTGTTGTGCTGAATTTTCATATAGTTCACGATTAAGTCACCATAGAAGAAAACATTCTAAAGAGGGACTTTAGTGATGTGACATTTGTTCTGCTGTTTTCACAACATTCAAAGTTAACTCCACACTGAAGAACTCTAACTGGAGAGAAACATTACGCATGGGACATTTGTTGTGCTGAATTTTCTACTAGTTTTGATGTGTACACAAAATAAAACATGCTAGGGACATTTTTACTGCTGATTTTTTTTTGTGGATAGATTAATTTAAGTTTAACTGAACACAAAAGTATCCACACTGGGAGAGAAACCTTACATATGTTCCACATTCTCTGCCTCTTGTTCTTATTAATGTTAACAACAAAACTGGTGATAATGCCAAAAAAGTAAATAAAATTATATTTTCTTCTCCTACCTTTGCTACTAGGTGTTATTTAAAGTTTGCATCAAATTAAAATAATGCAGGGGAGAGAACTCATAAAACACACATCTGTTATGCTGTGATTTTTTTCAAATGTGTTAAAGTGAATATACCATACTTGAAGGCAGAGGCATCACTAGGGTTAGTATCACCCAGGCGGTAGCTCATGGTGTCCCCCCTCACAACTTACCCCATATAACTCCTCCGAGTCTTGCGAAGCAAAATAACGTGAACATATAGAATTTTACATTTTGGTGTCACCCCTTGAGGTGGTGTCACCAAGGGCGGTCCGCCCCCGCCGCACCCCCCTAGTGATGCCACTGCTTGAAGGTGATGTAGTGATAAACCTTATAAATAGAACAATTGTGCCACATACCACACTTGAAGGTATTATAGTGATATACCTCAAAAATAGAACATTTGAACGGTTGATTTTTCTAGACTCTCACAATAAGATCGTCTTATCTATACAGACACTCCTTCTATGTAGAAGATAATTGCGTCCACAGACCATGACAGATGATCTGTTGGCAAGTGATGCAGCCTTCACAGGCTACGAGGGTTCCAATCATTACCCAGCCTCATAACTAGTGTTAGGTACCAATTCAGAAGCTGGGTGACTCAGGGACGCCCTAGGCCCCGGAAACAAATTCTTGCCTTGGCATGGATTCGAACCATTGACCATCGGTACGCCAGTCGAGCGCTCTGCAGCTAGGCCTCCGTATCCCAAGATGTACACAATAGAACTTAAATAGAAGATATTAATATTAGAATTAATTTATTATTAGTCTCCTCATACATGCCCTGCCTACTGTAATGAAAGAAAATGTAAACAAACCTCAAAAGTTCTAAAAAAAAAAATTGCTATGCATATAGTAATAAGAGGTTTATTCTGTATTTTTATTGGTTTTGCTTTTTTTCTCCTTTTTTTTTCTTCTTCTGCTTCAGTTTGATTTTAACTTGTGTTCCTTTTTCTTTCTATAGTGGCAGAGCATAGCAACATATTAACTTATCTTAGATGTCTTATTATCATAGCAACCTATTAATTTATCTTAGATGTCTTATTATCATAGCAACCTATTAGAGTTAGTGCATGCTGTTGGCATAAGCAAGACAAATTGAAATCAAATTTATATATATATAATAATGAATATTGTCATTTGAAGGATTATTTTAATTTTACTAGTCAAAATTTTAATGGGGATTTTCTCTTAAAATAAAAGCATATTTGAATAAACTTTTTTATTTTTAAATAATTTTTTAATACAAACAATTTAGCTATTATATTTTCATCAATGGGTCAAAATGTGATGTTCATAATTCAAGCATTTGTTGGAAAATTGCTTAAGATTAAGATAAAACCCTGAAGACAATTGAAGAGCTTAGTGCTAAAAGTATTAAAGTCACAATTTATGCATTTTGAGATATCAAGTTTTAATTTATTTTTTGTCTATATCAGGGTTCTCCAAACTACGGCCCGCGGGCCAGATGCGGCCCTCTCTTCCGGCCCCTGGAGACCTTTTAATATCCAAAAAAGATTATATTTTTACCTGTAGGTTACCACAAAACTTAATGTTGGGGGCTACTAGTCACCCCCAAAACTGCTGTTTGAAAGTTAATGCAGCCCTTTAGCTAAAAAGTTTGGAGACCCCTGGTCTAAAAGATAGCATTTTAATATTTTAGGCCTTGAAAAATGTGGAACTTATAACACTGTTCTTTTCATTGTGATTCAGTAGATTAGTCTAAATGAGATGTTAAATGACCGCTGGTTTGAATTTGACAAAAATGTGACTTAAGAACTTTTAGCACTAGAGTCTTCAATTGTAATTTAAGGCCTTATGCTTTGTCTTTTCCATTTTTAAATTATTACAGACAATAAAAACAAAATATATTTAACAAAACAAATATTAATATAGTATACACAGTAAGATCTTTAATTATTACAAATAGTATTCCCTAAACTACTTACAGTAGTGGGAATCAGTTATTTGAAACAGACAACACAGCAATAGCTGGCCAAAAATGTGTAGAAATTACTAACAATGAACAATAATCTAATGTCACCATAAGCATGACATGAACTGTTTACTTAGTTTTGTATTACCAACGTTATTTATATCATATAATAATTCTCTACCAACACATGATTTAAAAATTTAGTAATGAAGATCATTAAGTTAGGAAATGTCCAACAATTTAAAAGTATTAAAAATTCTGAAGACAGGATATCTAAGTTGAGCAGAGGCGAATAACTTTGTTGGTCACTATGAGGAAGTCCTCATCCTGTAGCTCACGCAACGCATCGTCAAACATCTCCTTGGTAATGGGCTGAGGACATGATATCAAATCAAAAAATTAATATTTTGATGTCAAAAAGTTATTATTGACCTTTGGGACTGTAAAAGTAAAAGGTAAAGTAGGCATGATGAAAAAAAAAGCAAAATTAAATGAAACACTTTGGCATGTTGCAAATGTGGCATAAACACCCTTACTGTAATATGATAAAACAAAGGACTTACAAAATCTGATGTCTCCCTGAAGTCTTCATATAGCTTCTGGTGTTTGAGTGTTGGCACTTTGCCCTTAGACTGAATCATTTTCTTCAAGGCTGCAGCCACCTCAGCTTTCCTCTTACGTGCTGCCCCACTCATGCCGGTGGTCAGGATTGTGATGTCTATCTTTCCGGTGGAAGGGTCGACTGCAGCTTGTTTCAGTGCTTCTTTGTACAGCCTATAGCAAACATCGAAAATCACTGCTTCATTGTATGGTTGTAATAAAATAAATTGTTTAGTTGTAATTAACTCATTAGCTCCTGATGCGACTAAATGTGTCCTTATAGGGGTCCGTACGGATGCGTCCAAATGCGTCTGTTCGCATAGGGACGCACTCGTATTTTTAGTTAAAAATAGCATCGAAATCTCGCTTTCCTCAAGACTTCCGGCTTTTGTGTGATTCTACGAGATTTCAATAAAAATTACCGGATGTTTTTATCTTCTTTCACTTTCGATCCATGTGTGTATTAGTTTAACGCATCTCTATCGAGTGTGTATTCACCCGAGGTGTCGGAAATCGCGATATCGGTCTTTAATCGTCACTATTTTGCAGTGCACGTTATATTATTATTAAACTTAATTCATTCCTGGATGTGTTAATCATTTTATTCTTTAAGATAAATGAATATCTTTAGAAAAGAAAAGCATTTTCATCATGAAATCAAAAACTTAAGAAGTTGCTTCCCTTTTGTCCGGAATACGGAATAGATACGGAAGTAGCCCTTCAAGAGCTATGGAGTTAAATAACAATACTTAGTAAGAAAAATACACAACCCTCCATATGAAACCCCTCAATATTTCCCATTAATTTTTCAACCTTTGTCTTTCTTTTTTCAAAAGCATTGGGGAAAACAAGGATCAAAGTGAGGATTGAAATTTATCTTTTAAAAATTGAATTTTATCCTTGGTGTGATAATATACATTTAAAAAACCCCACATCACATGCAATATTTACCTTCTTGCCTCTTCGACATCAGCCACTTCAACTGTTTCAGACAGCCTCATTCTAGCATGAGCTTCTGCTAGTCGGATCAATGATTCCAACTGCCTTGGGTAGGCAGATACCTGGCCCCTTGAACTACCCACTTTACGCATTTCAACGTATGCCTGGATGAAGGCCTGTCCAGCTTCCTCTCCAATTTTAGGGTGTACAAATGCTTTAGCGTATGTCAGATAATCTTTCAAGATGGTCATATCCTGTAAAAGTAATCACATTTATGAAATATTACTCACTTTTGGATCATCAATACTACTGAAGTCCCTCAATTTTTAAAAAATAGTTTGTCAATGCATCTCCAATATATAATTAAAAATCCTGAACATTAATATTTTTAAGAATAACTGAATGTCACAAATTCATAATTATGAACATCAAGAAATACTTTGCATAAAACTTTATATAGTCAATTTAATTTTATCCAGTGGGCATTAATGACATGAACCATCTAGGGTAACATTTTGCAGGTCATCTTTTATTGTGAGTGTTTGGTAAAGGTCAAGGTAAGTATTTCAATAACGGAAGTCTTCTCAGTCAGACACACATTTAACCAATGTCTTCCGGTGCTTCAATCGATATTGTTTCCTTTATGTTTAATGATAAGCATAGTCTGTAGATATTCCTAAATTCCTACATTTTATCAACAAAAAATAAAAATAATCATCAAAAATAATTTCAATAGTTTCAAGACTTTAAAATGAACATTCATGACATAAAACCCAAAGTCTCTTAAATTACAGAAATTACTGCTTTAAATCATAAACAGAAGAACAAAACAGCATTTAGAATTTAAAAAAAAGATTTATTACCAAATTTTCTTCCTCCTCTGCTTGTTTACTTCTAAAATAAAGAGAAACTAAATGTCCAGCAAGTCTACGATCAAAGAGCTCATCTTGTGGATCAAGTATAAGGAAGATAAGATCGAATCTGAAATTATGAAGGAAAAAAAAAGTAAGGTAAAAAATTATTAAGTTTACACAAACAATATTTATCTTATCCACTACATAGACTCCTTTAGTACAGAAAATTATTGCGTCTTTTGCTTTTACATATATATACACATACATATTTATATGAACACACACACACACATATAAATGTGTGTATATATATATATATATATATATATATATATATATATACACACACACGATATTCTTAAATAAAGCTCATTTAATATCAAAATTGCTTTAAAAAATGGTAAAAAGTAAAAAAGAAAATTTACCTGGACAGAAGGGTATGTGGAAGCTGGATATTTTCTGTTATGGTTCTGTTCTTATTCCATTGGGATTCGACAGGATTGGCCGCTGCCAAAATGGATGTACGAGCATTCAAAGAACATATAATGCCCGCCTTGGCAATAGACAATGTCTGTTGCTCCTAAAAATTTGCAACAAAAGAAATAATTATTATAAGCATAATGAAAAACATTAGTAAGGTTAAAAGGTATATGAATAAAGTCCACTGATAATAACAGTCTCTTTCAAAATAAATTTTTTAGTTTATTTATTTAGAGTTTACAGAAAAATGTCTTTGGGATAGACACATTTATTCACATCATTTATTCCAACCTTTAATATTTAAACTAAACAATTGAAATACAATTAAATACAGCAACAATAACTTTACAATTGAGCAGTTTCATGTTTAGATTAATATATTTTTAGTGGTCTCATGTTATGTAGGATGTGTGTTACCCAATGGAAGGAAGACCATAGTTTTTAAATCAACTCTCTGGACTTTACAGTGTAGACACTATAACACAATCCTTAACTCTTAATGTGGTAAAGCGCAGTAATGTGTGCCTGACATAATTACCAAAGCATAGTAAAGCGTGTCTCAATAGAACTTTCTAGAAAAAAAAGGAAATCACAGAAAAATAATTACTCTTCAGAGCGTGAAACATGACGTATTCGACTTCCGGCAATGGCAGCTGTTTCCCGTGCTAGTGTTATCGCTCGATTCGCGCAAGTTTTTGTTGTTATATTTACGTTTATTTTTCGAAGATGTGATTGCGCTATACTTTATTACTAAAATAACAGTACCAAACTACAGGCAAAAATAGTTTTAAACTCAATATGGTCTTTTGGATACATAAAATAACCATTCTTATCCTAAAAGATGAAGTCAGCATGACAATAATAGTATAAATGGATTTTTACGCAATTTTTTAAATATCATAACTGGTTGCTCGCAATTCGGGAAATTCTTACGGCACTGAGGCGGAAGTTTTCCGAAAACCTTATGGTACAAGAAGAGTTAATTGCAAGCACTTCTAAAACCTTTTGTTTTTTAAAGTTGAACACTTTAAAAAATGAATATATAATTTAGACTGACACCACAAGTTTTATCTATTGTCCAGAAATATACAGATGATTGTCTCTGATCACTTTTGATGATGTGACTTCTCTTTCCTCCAAAACTTTGAGGAAAACTTATTGTCAGCTACAATTCAACTTACCATAACTTCATGTAGTACAGATCTGGTGCTGTCATTCATCTTATCAAACTCGTCTATACAACAAACACCATTGTCACTCAGTACTAATGCTCCACTGCAAAATGAAAAATGTTAATTAAAAAGTGGTAGATAAAAAAAAAACTTTTAATACCTCACAATTTAAAATATAACTTAGATACATTTTGTGTGTTTAAAAGATAATTATAATTGAAGGGTTCTCACGTTTGCAGGACCAATTGCCTTGTTTCAGGATCCTTTGTGACATAGGCTGTCAGGCCCACTGCACTAGAACCTTTTCCAGATGTGTACTGGCCACGGGGCACCAGATGATGAACATACTGCAGGAGCTGAGACTTACTTGTACCAGGATCTCCACAAAGAAGGATATTTAGCTCAGCCCTACACATTTTAATTTTAAAAAAGTGATGAATTTTTTTATCTAAAGCATGGATAAATTTATGATACAACGTATAATACATGAGGAGCCCTCTTGCAAAACCTACCGAGTCACTTTTTAGAGTTTTTGAGAAAAAGGCATGTATGTTTGAGCGACTTAGCAGATTTTGTAAGTGTCATATTTTTAACAATAAAATACAATGTAGTTTGTAGGTTTTAAACAACCTAACCAAAAGAAAAATTCAGAAGTTTACCATTTAAACCAGAAAATGGCAGTACCTCATTTTCCTGACAGAATCGACTAAGTAGGTTTTGCAAGTGGACTTCTCATATATCTATGTATGAAGTATAGATATTAGGAAGAAAACATTTTTAAAAAGCTCTATTTGTTACATGCTAATTGGACAAAATTTAGTGCTTGTATGAAAACAGAAAAGAAAGGAACTAATTATCACCTGAATTTTCCCCTGCCAGTATTTGTAAAGTCCTTTCGGTTTCCGCCAAACATTTGAAGTAGTATACCTTTCTTGATATCCTCATTCTCATAAATGCTTGGTGCTGGGTTGTATAAATATAAATGACTTTAATTAAACTTTGAAAGCTCTTTTAGTAAAATTATACATAATAATATGGTGTAGGAAAAATGAACCATTGATTTCTTAATTACCTAATAAAGAAGAAAAAAAAAAACTAACTCACCGATTGCTCTGGCTAGTCTTTCATAAATATCTGACTTTTTGGACAGATTTTTCACAATTTCAATTCTTTCTTCACTCATGTGTACAGTTTTCCTGAAAATAAAAAGTTGCACTTCAGAAACTTGGGAGTCAATGCATTTATCAGGTAGTGATATTATTTTATATTTTGCAAGAAAAATATATCGCAAATTTTATTTTTGCAAATTCATTTATCACTTTCATAGTTATGAATACTTATTTTGTATTTTCAAAACAAGAACCAAGGTTGCCCTTAAAAACTGTCATAAAATTATTTTTTTTAAAACCAACATACCCATCTTCTGCCTCTTCTGTTAATCTCTTTGCATCCAACTTTCTAAAATGGACAACATCAACATGGGTCTTGTACACAGATTTAACATTTCGCTGTCTCGGATTAACACGCAGGGGAACAGCGCGAAATATTCCAGTAACTGTCACTCGATCACCAGGCTGAACACGGTCAACCAAGTCATTATGGGCATAAATGATTATTGTATGTGGTGTCTGACCAGGTGGCATGTCCTCTTTAAAAAAAAAGAGGTAGAAAATTTAAAAGGAAGGGGCTCTTTAAAAAACAAAAGTAATAAGCAAAAACATTGAACTAAAGTTTGAAGAAGAAAAAAAAATTCTTAATAAATAACACAAACACTATGAGAAAATGTTAAATTTACCTGGAGATTCCTGCATTTTGACCATTTGCTTATCAGAAAACTGTGATCTGTTGTGGATCATTTGGTAAGAGAATTTAGTATTACAATGAGTGCAGAGTGTAGGCTCAGCAATGCGACCACGATCAATCTCCACAGTGGTAGTGTTTTGGCAAACATGACACTGGAAGAAAGCTTCTCTCATCTCTGGTATGATAGAGGATGTTCTGATCACCATGCCACTGATGGTAATGAGCTGGTCAATATCTAATGAGAAATTTAAACATTGCAAGAAATCAATCATAATGATATAATTGGTAAATCAATCATTACAATGATATCATTGGTAAACTATTTATTAATAAAAATGTTAAAGTTATTTTATCTCAATAGCTCCTGAAGGGCTACTTCCGTATCTATTCCATATTCCGGACAAACGGGAAGCAACTTCATTAAGTTTTTTTTATGTCATGATGAAAATGCTTTTCTTTTCTTAAGATATTCATTTATCTTAAAAAAATAAAATGATTAACACATCCAGGAATAAATTAAATTTAATAATAATATAACGTGCACTGCAAAATAATGACGATTAAAGACCGATATTGCGATTTCCGACACCTCGGGTGAATACACACTCGATAGAGACGCGTCAAACTAATACACACATGGATGGAAAGTGAAAGAAGATAAAAACATCCGGTAATTTTTATTGAAATCTCGTAGAATCACACAAAAGCCGGAAGTCTCGAGGAAAGCGATATTTCGATGCTATTTTTAACTAAAATTGCGAGAGTGCGTCGCTATGCGAACAGACGCATCCGTACAGACCCCTATAAGAATGCATTTAGTCAAATCAGGAGCTAATGAGTTAAGTGTAAAAAAATATTTTAAAAAGTCAATAAAATAAACAACCAACAGCTCTAGTATTAAAAAAATTGAATTGAATAATATTTAAATTTTATGTAATTGGAATATGCCTGGATTTGTATTATTTTTAAAATTGTAAACATTATCAAACCTTAAGAAGATGAAAATCTTTTGTATAAAATTTTAAGTTAAGGTAACATACCCTCAGGGTTGAGAGCTCTCATGTTTTTTGTGTGTTCAGCATTGTAGGGCCGCACCTGAATCTGGTGCTCTAGTGTTGCATTAGGAAAGCGCTCAAAGAACATTTCATTGATGGCCATATCAAATGTTGGAATGACTTCTTGGGGGTAACTGAGTAGCTGACGGTATAGATCTGCATCAAATTCTCGGAGGTGTGAGCAGTTGACATTAAGGAAAGGCTCACCAATAATATTTATCTGCAGACATCAGTAAAAAAATAATAATTATGTGATAAAATTCTTATTGAAAAACGCATATAAATCACATTTTAATAAAATATAATTACATTTATACTGTACCTAAACCCTTTATTAAGCAGAAGATTTTCATTTTTGATCTCCATACTACAATATTTTTTTTTACAAATTTGTCTCAAGAGATTAAGAAATATGAAAAAACAAGTAATGACTGCCTTTGCCCATAGATGGATACACGCATTCTCTGTGTTCCTAAGATAAGAACTAAAACATTTGGCAAAAGGTCATTCTCCTTTTGTGCAGCCAAACAATGGAATTCTCTTCCATTACACATCCGTAGCATTTCAACTGCTAAGTCATTTAAGACTGCACTTAAGACACATCTTTTTAAAATTTATTTTCAAAAATAATAAAACCACATTTCTGTAATTGATTAGCGTAGCTGATGTATTGAGTATACCGTATTGTTATTTATGTAGTTAATATGCTATGAATGTTTCTTTTTATTTATATATGTATTTTTGTTTCCATGTAAAGTGCTGTGAGCCTGGCTCCTTGCTGGGATACAGCGCTATATAAATCATCATTTTATTATTATTATTATTATTATTAATACCAGTTTAAGAAAGATGTGTCCAGGTAATTAAAGCTATTTTATAAACAATATTTTTAACTACATGAAAAAATAATTTTAATATGCCAGAGAAAATACTCAGTGAAAAAAAACATTTTATTAAGCTATTTCAGAAATACTTTGTTCTTAAAAGTTAAATAAGTAAAAATAGCTATTACAAAATTTAACATTTAATAAAGAGTGCAGAAATTTAAAAAAACAAAACAAATAAGATCTTAATTACCTCATCCAGCCTCTGAAGATAATAAGGTCCATGTATATCCATTCCATCAAAGCGTTCATCATCGGCCATACTCTTGTCAACATATCTAGTTATAAAGCTTCTGAATTTTTCTTTGCAGTGACTGACCACAACATCAGTTCCCCAAATAACAAGCTGTGGTCCTGTAGGGTTTACATCACTGACTGCATCACTTCGATCTGTTTCCTATCAATATATATGTATATTAATGTTTATTTTTTGTTTATTTTTTACTAAGAAACAAGTTGGGTTGACTCATCTCAGCTAACTCTATATAAGTTTAATCAATCTTTCACATTTAAAATATGTGTACATTGAAAGAAAACAGTCATCAGCCCAAATGATTCCATTCCATTTAGAATTAACTCTGCTGAAACAACCATACGTAAAATGAGCCTTCGGTTAAAAAGAATAAAATAATATGTTAACTTACTGATGGGGGATCAGTACCACCAACAGTCACTTGTCTCAGTTTTCTGTCACTTCGAACATCAGGTCTGTGTCTGATTGGAGTCGCACCAACTGCTGGTGTGCTGCCTGCAACACTTTGAGATCCTGGTGTACCATAGTTGAGTGGTGAACTTAGGTCAATTTCACTCTGCACTGAAAATTAATTTTTTTTTTTTTTTTTAAATCAGTGCCCTGCTGTATTTAAGTTAATACTTTTAAACACTTGTAAGTACACAGCTAAGGAGTCTTTAAGTCAGTTATTAGTGACTGAAGTGTTTCATTTGTCATGTTATTATCTGTAGATTTATTATAATAAGTAATAAAGCTTTTCACCCATATCACCCCTGAGTGCCTGAAACAATTTGAGTCATTAATCAAAAGTAATCAGACTTTTTAACCGTTATTTAAAAAATTGTTGATATAGCAATAAATGAGGGTATCACTGAAATATTTAAGAAATAAGATATCCAATATAATATCTTTATTGCTGGCTTCATGTAGCTAGAAATTAAATCAATCAACCTAGATGCACTGATGGGACAGCCCCATATATTGACAGAATATTCACAAAATCTAAAATGCTTTGCACTAGTATAAATAATAGTGAATATATACTAACATCCTCTTGGGCTTGTCACAAAAGAATCATCTGCTTCAGGAGCACCATCTACTACTGAAGAAGAATCTAATGGTCCAATATCACCAGGTGATGATGTATCAACTCTGCGTCGCTGTGGAGGAGGAGAAGAGAACTCACTGCCTTCTTTTCTGGACTTCCTTGCACTTGATCTGGTTGCTAATAGACAATTATTTTTTTACATTATTTAATCAATTAATTTCGGCTATTTAAAAAAAAAGAGATTTCAGGGAGATAAAGTTTTCTTAAAAATTAAAATAGTAAAAAGTTATTTAAAATTTTTTTTATACTATATTCAAGAGTTTATCTTAATAAAATAAAAATGATCAGAGGCATTAGGAATCTGTAAAAATAAACTTTTAAAGTATAAAGATGCAATCAAAATATGTATGGTCTAATTGTATGTTTACATAATTCAATATCTTATCCACCTTTAACCAGAAAAATGAATTGTTCAAGGGTAATTAGGACTTTGTTTTTACTGTAACTATATAATTGTAGCTTTGTGACAAATTCAAACTCAAACCACTAATCCTAGAGGTAGAAAATGGTAATTTAGTCATTTGAAATGATTTTTTTGTGAAATCAAAAATAACTCACGAGTAGCTGTTGAAGATCTTGACGATCTTCTGGTTGCTGGAGAGAAAAATAATTTTTTTTTTAACTGCTGCTAAGTACTATACTTCATGGGCTCAAACTAGGAATGCATTAAGTATATATAAATTATAGTATATTATTAATATTAGCAATAGTACTGCCGTAAGTCACAAATCATAATTTAATGTGATTGTGGAAACTGTTAACATTTACTTACGAGTTTGGGCATCTTTGCTATTAGGGCTGTTTTCAACTTCAGTCTCAGATGGCCTACCCCTCTTGCTTCTTCTGCTTGGAGTTGATGGTTCTGATGATCTTGGCGAAGACATTTTAAAACTTTAATGTCTGCAAAATACTTCTTTCACCACGGCCCCCGTCTTTTTTTTCCTCTTGCTATGGGCAGTAAGTACTACCTGAAAAACACAATAGGCTATAGGCCTACTTATGAAGGATCTGTCTAGAGTGGATAATTTTAAAGACTATGACTATGATTGATTTTAAGGTTATTAAGACTGCTTGTTTTTGAGGAACAGTTAACTGTTCACTGTTCAAAAATAAGGCCGGTTAACATTGGTCCTAATTTTTTACTGTGAACCAACAAGAGAAAGCATCAACTTTGTGTCCCCTGTTGTCTGATTTGACATCCAAGCAAGCGCCTGACGCTAGTGTTCACCTCACCTCGCCAAGAGGGGTACATTTTTCAATAATTGAGAACAGCAGGAAGTAGGCTAAATAATAATAAATAAACTACAGAATACTACCGAAATCCTTCCGGACATCTGTCTCCATCACTGCCGGAAGGAATTCTCGTTCCAAGCAACAGGTAGCGTTATGACGTCAAGGTCGATGTTCTTCGCTTCAGCCAGTAACTTCGTCGTCTTAATCTTACTTAGACTTAGTTCACTTAGTCTAGCGTTCTGATTCTTATTCTCAGATTCTTATTTCTTAGTCTTGGTCTGATTCTTATATTCTTTGTTTGGTACCGTTCTTTATTAATTTTCCGTGTCTAATAATTGAATTCAATGGAAAAGACGTAAACAAGGTAAGGGTTAGCCTGACCGGACTGACTGTTACGTCCGGTCAGGCTAACCCTTACCTTGTTTATATATGTTTACGTCTTTTCCATTGAATTTTGTATAAGCCTGATTGCAGTCCTACCCCTCATTTTGTTTACTAATAATTGAAGCAGCTCAACAATCAAAATAAGACTTAAATAAGAGATAACAAAAGTACCCAAAAGACTATTACTGATCTCACATTAAATTATTAAATAAAATACAAATAATTTATTCATTACCAAATAAACGATTTTTAATTTAAGAAAACACTGACCTTTTGGTAATGGCTACAGGAAAACAATATAAAGTAGCTATACTACAGTATAAGATAGCTTTTCCCGCGAATTTGGCTAAAAATGTCATTTGATCACGTGACCACAAAAAAAATTAGAAGGTGGAAGAAAATAAAGTATATACTCACAGCTAACAAAATCTTCCTTAGTTATGGCGTAAAATATGTTTTTATTATTAAATTGTATCATAAATAGAAAATATCAGAGTTATTTGAAGAGAAAGCGTTTTGCGACAACACAAAAATGCCAATTTGAATTTATAAAATATTTGATTACTGCTGTTTGTTTAGCATTAAAAAATATTTAAAGATGATTATTTTGATTTGCGAAATGAACAAAGAAGTTTTTTTTAATTTAATATAAAACATGTACTTGTTTACCATATGATATCAATTTATCTAACTTTATTTATCATGATCATCTTTAAAAGTTTACTTTTTCATATATATTATTTTATACATATTATTTTTCTTAAATATTTTTATGTTTTTAAAAATCTATAACAATTTCAATTGAATTTATTAAAATTTGTATAATTTCTTTATATTTAAAATTTTATTTATAGCTTCTCATCTGGTCTATCTCAAATAAAAAAGTATTTTGAACTTAAAAAATTGTAATTTAAAATAAACTTTATTTGCAAACGCGCCTAGGAACTGGCATACGTATTCATTTGGGATAGAGGAAATGACGTAAAGCATATCATGGATGTAATTTCTAGTTTCACTTTCTTATAAATTATTGTAAAGATTGCCCTTGTCTCTTTTTCAAATATATTTATTTATGACTTATATACAGTTTTATCAGCCGAAAATAATGACATCAATTTTTCGGAATCACAATTGCCGTCTACAAGCTACAGCACCATTCGCAAGAAAATGTCGGATTAATCTGAATATTGAGAAACGAACCGGAACGCCGAATTGCGACGGTGCGGTCAGTTCAATTAAAGGCAAATGTATAATAGGACTACAGAGGAAGAAAAAACACATCAATTTAGACAGTAAAAAATTACAAATCAAATTTAGCCAGCCTTATAGTTTCCCTCGTATACATACGGATGTACATGAAGTTCTCATTCCTAACGAGAATCTTATGATGAATAATGTAACCTGTCTAGCCCTAGCTAAACTATCTAAACCATTGTGCGCTAAAAGCATTAGGGCAATTAGGCCTACTCAAACTAACAATTCCTTGCTAAAGAATACAAACTTAAACTTCTGCATGGGAATTAATCAGCATGGAATGTTTTTTTCCCAGAGAAGTTTTTCATCCAATAGTGGCACTACATATGATGATAATTCAAACGGCAATAGTAATAGTCCTGCACAAGGCAATGAACCATTGCAGAAGCTTCCACGAAGATTATTGAAGAGATTAGAGAAAAAAGGAATATCAGAAGAACAGTTTTTATCAAAACTGAATAGCTCATCATATGATGAAAGTACTTCAATTACTCAGAAAACATTCACTGGTGGTAAAGAAGACCTTGAGGAATTACTTAAAAATATGTCGACGGAGCCTAAATTTCTATCAGAAACTGATAGCTTTCCTTCTGATATGAAAAGATACAAGCAATGGAAAAAACAAGAATTAGATACGTCCTCAAAGCCAAATGTTGCACCATCTTTGACATCTGTTGTGCTTTTTCCAGGTCAAGGTAGCCAGTTTGTTGGGATGGGTAAAAAGTTGTTAAATTTCCCAGCAGTCAATGATCTTTATGATGAGGCAAGTTCAATTTTGGGCTATGATCTCCTCAATTTGTGCTTAAAAGGCCCTAAATCTGATCTTGACAAAACTGTGTATTGTCAACCAGCTGTCATGATAACATCTTTGGCTGCCATTGAAAAATTTAGAGAAGAACATCCCCAGGTAAAGGTATAAGTATAACTCAATATTTTTCCATTTATTAAGGAGTGAAAGGAAACCTAAGATGACTTGACTTCCTCACTAAATTAGCTGCATGAAAATTTGTCTTATTAAAGAATTTTCAAAATTAAAGCCATATCTGTTGCTTTTTGGTTTTTAAAATTATGTTTCAGGCTGTGGAGAATTGTGTCGCTACTGCAGGTTTCAGTGTTGGAGAGTTTGCTGCTCTTGTATTTTCTGGGGTGTTGTCATTTCCAGATGGTAAGTTCTGTTTGTTTAGGTAAAAGAAAATTAGGTGCAAATTTATTACCAGATAGCAATTACATCTCTTTTAACCCTTTACTGGGCGTAGCGGCCAAAACCGTCTTATCCCTAAATAGCCAAAATGGCCAGTACTACCATCTGTCAGAATCTCACATCTTTTTTTAATCACGACTTCCAGCACCTGATTTCCTGTTTTTTCTGTTGTGGATAGATTTCACTACATTTCCACAAGTGTTCTCTTTGTTGTGTTCGTTTTAAATTTTTTTTTCAAATTTTTTTGTGTGGGTGTTCAAAATTGATGGTTTGGATTCTTGAAGCAATAAAGTGGAGTTTACAGGCTTAAATTTAACAGAAATTGATTTTAGAAAAATGTACTTTGAGTTGGGTGAAAAGATCGATAATGACATTTAGGTTAGTATTGTGCAAACATCCGAACCCTTTCAGTTAGACTGGAATTTTTGGCATGTAAATAGTGCCAATAGTGCTTGTTTGGACTTCTTAAAAACATTAATGGAGATTTTTTGTGTGAAGAGATAAATTTTTTTTTAAAAACTTGACAAGGATAAAAAGGTAAACAATCAAAAGAGAAAATTCATTTTTGTTAAGTGTGCATTTTATTTCATTTAAATATTTATAAGATATAGTATTTTTACCGACATGCCCCTAAATATCTATAAAATTGTTTTTTTTAAAATCTTGCTTGTTTGAAGAATGAAAATCCAAATTTTTTTAAGCTGTCCCATAGTTTTGTCATAGGAAAGCCTGGCAAGTGTCATGCCTGTTCTTAAGCTGACCTCCTAAAATATTCTTATGTAAGAAACACGGTTCTAAGGGAACTTAGTTATCTGGACCTCTGTTAACTCCCCTATTTAGTTGAATTTTTAAGCGGAACTGCCTAAGTCTTGTCGTCTAAGAAATTTCTCATTGATTTAATTGATTTTTTTCAAACTTTCTATCATGAGCAAAATGGGGGGCCAAATTTGCAACTTAACGTTGTTTCTCTCTCTGAGTTGCCGGGCACCAGGCAAGAGAGCTGTTGCAAGCCACAGTGACATGAAAGTGACTTTGATTTCGATCTTTGGTTACCTCTATGCTTTTTTGGCAAACCTCTTGCCAATGACGTCACTGTTTTCATATTTTTAAGTAGATTTTTAAACTGGATAATGACACAGAGAGATTAGTATATTAGATAAATACATGCTTGTGCATGTCTAATGTAGCTGAGTACTGTTTAGGAAGATATATGTGGTCATCTTGAAATTGCATGAGCATAAGGGCATTATTCTACACATTTTAACAAGTCAGGTAACTTGTTTAGTATAAAATATATGACAGATGCAGCACAGTATCAAACTTAAAGATTCCATATGACTTTTTAAAATTAGATTTCAACTGATGTTATTTATCCTTGAGTGACAGTCTTTGCCACAGTCTCCTGTCACTCAAGGATAGGACTGCACAGCCACTCGAGAAAATGCAACCCAACCCAACGGTGATGCACCATCGTCTCGCGAGATGGAAGGATGCCGGATAGATGTTATTTATAAAATGTGAAAATTTAACCTGTTTATGTTGAGAACATCAGAAGGAATTGCGAAAAAAACAAATGTGTGACCAAATTTTGCACACAACTTAAAATTTTGCAGAGAAAATAGTTAAATCTATAGGCTGTCAAGCTCATTTTTTCCCCTTATATTACCTAAATATTTTCCTTAAATCAAACAAGTATGTATAGTGGTAGGCAAGATGCTCACAATTATATCAGCTCTAAAAGTGACACATTAATTTGTCATACTTCATTACATCCCTTCCTGTGCAGGAGCTGGCTTCTCTATGAAATAAATAATACCATTTCATTTTAAGGGGTTTTTTTGTGTGGTCAAAACCATATTTTAAAAAATTGAATGATATATTGTTTAAAGAAAGTTGTTTTTTTTTTAATTAATTGCTGAAGAAAATGTTTATTTGTAAACTACAATTTTATATAATCAAATAAAACTATAGAGTTTTATTATTTATTTTGTTTACCAGCTGTAAAACTTGTGAAAGTTAGAGCAGAGGCCATGCAGAAAGCATCAGAAACAGTTGGAAGTGGAATGCTCACAGTTTTTTTGGCTCATGATTCTGATTTAAAAGCTGCTATAAGGACAGCAAAAGAGTACTGCCAGGAGAGACGAGGCATTGAAGATCCAGTGTGTGTTGTAGCAAACTATCTGTTTCCTGAGTGCAAGGTTTTAGCAGGTCACGAAGAGGTATTTTATAACAAGTCTACTTTAATTTTTCAAATAGTTATTTTTGTGTATGCCAATCTTTGATAAATGTTGAATATGAATGAATGACAATATTCATTTTTTATACAATCACTTAAGAATTCTCATTGAAATTATAATTTTTAAAATTATTTTTTAAATTTTTTAGCTGCTCAACCAACCCTACAAATATGTTTAAAATTTTGGGTATTTCATGAACAATATTTGAATGTCTAATAATAAAATTAAATTTTAACAAAAGCAGAGGAAAATTAGTTACTTTTTAATTACTTTTAAAAAATTGTTCTTTACAGGCCCTTGAATTCATTTCAACAAATGCAAAGGAATTCAATATTTTAAAGACAAAGCGTCTGCCTGTAAGCGGAGCTTTTCATACTAAACTAATGGAATCTGCTGTTCAGCCGTTACAAAGAGCTTTAGCCGGGATGAAAGTTGGAAGTCCAAAGGTATTATTAATTTGTGTGTCTTTCTTTTAAATAAAATGTTTTTGATGACATTTTTTGCAATAGACTGATTAGGTCAATAAAGATGATTCATACTGGATAAAAACATAAATCTCGATTACATGCAGTTTGATGTTGAAATTTTTTTTAATGGCTCACTTGTTAAAAAAATGTTTGAAAGGCTTTTTTAAAAAAAATACTCAATCCTCTCGTTTTGTATGGGGAAAGCCTGAAACTTGTCTAAAGAAAGTTATAGAATCTCCTGTGGCTAACCTTGAACCACTGAATTCCCTGAAATAAAAGTCTACTTGAGAAAAAGTAAATGTGAGGGGAGGTACTGAATTACTGTGGAATAAAAACATACAGTAGTATAAGTATAACCAGTTACTTCACTCATTATCTCTTAGTTATTAGTGTTATGTAGGTTTTAAAAAAAGAATTGTTATTTTATCTTTGCTTTCATCCCCAGCTTACAGTCTACAGTAATGTCACCAATGCACCCTACCACCCTAAAACCAATTTTTCTCACATGCTGGCCCAACAGTTGGTTAAACCTGTGAAATGGGAACAAATAATGCATGTTGTATACTCCCGATGCCAGGGACTGGAATTCCCAAACACTTATGAAGTTGGTCCTGGGAGGCAGATGGGGACTCTACTGAAACAGGTCAACATGCAGGCCTACAAACAGTATCATAGTGTGGATGTATGATGTCCAAAGCAGCTAGAAGGAATCTGTTCACATTTTATGTGAATGGTTTTTTTTTTCCATTTGGTCCCAAGTTAATCTTAAATAATACTTTTTAAGTCTTCTTTTTCATCCTTTTTTTTTTTTTTACCCTGGAACTTATTTGTATAAATGCAGTATGTTAAACTTATTTGTATAAATGCAGTATGTTAAACTTATTTGTATAAATGCAGTATGTTAAACTTATTTGTATGAATGCAGTATGTTAAACTTATTTGTATGAATGCAGTATGTTAAGTTATTTCAGAGCAGATGGAATGCACATATGTATTTTTAAAATTCCATGTAAAGTTGAAAGTAGTGTCTTATGAATTCTGCAGTAATTAATGATTTTAAGAATTTAAAATATCCTTTTTCTTTCTCTATTATTTAAAATTTTTATAGGGGGTCCTCGGGTTTAAGTCTAAACATACAAAAAAAATTATATTAAGTACTGTACGTACAGTGCTATGAAAATACGAACAATTAAGGAAATTAAAAAGTATTTAAAAAGAGAAAACAATTCCTTAACTCATGAATTAAAGTAAACATTAATTAAAAAAAGAGAGAACAATACCTTTACCTTTATTCATTTGACTAAACCACATAAGACGAAATGACACATAATAATCATTTTTACGGGGGTGCATTCGTAACCACCAAACAGCAAAATTTTGGAACGGTGTAACTCAATGATTCCACATATTAAATATCTTTTTTTTGTACCAATAATTTATTGTTATCTTTAACATGAAAGATCAGGTGAAGATGAAAGAATGTGACCGAAGCCTACAAAGGTTTTGAGTTTGAATGTTCATGGTATTTGATTCCAGAGATGATCATTTAATAGCATACAATAAAATAAATGACATTTAAAATTTATAAATCGTATTTCTTAACTTTAATATTGTTCTTTTTCATGTTATAGAACTTTTAGTTGTTGCACTTATCATCTGTCTATCTTTATGTAGATTATCAGAATGTAAACAAAAATAAAGGAGGCTGGGCTTTTGACGCAACTGAGACATATGCTGTCACACACATGCTCTAACTCTAAGCCTACTATCTACTGCCCTAACCCCTTCTACTAACTTCCAAATAAGAGTGTTACATCACCACTACTGTTCATCTATCAGTTGGGGGTGGGGGTGGTGTTAGAGTCACCAGGCTGTGAACAGTTAAAATCTGAACAGATATTCGAATGTTTTTAAATGCAGTGAATTTTTTAAAATACATTTGTGGCTAAAGTAAAATTCAAAATAGTGAATTTATTAGAAATGGTTTCTGAAGCTTATATTCACTTTGATTTTTTTTCTTCTTACTTAATTTGTAAATCTTCAAGTATGGATAAGAGCAAATTTATTCTTAACATATAAGGACTTTAATATCAATTTTAATATCTAATATAGACTACGAGGTTTTGTTAATGACTGATTTTTTTTCACACCTCTAGTAAAATTAAAATATTTTTAGTACAGGAAAAAGTAAATGAGTAATGATAAATTCAGCGATCTTTAAGGCGATAAATACACTTCAAAGTGATTCATTTTATGAAAATAAAGAATTCATTATGAAAATATATACGTTTGCCAGAGTTTAAAATATTCTTGAGAATTAAATTTTTTTCCCTTCAAAGATTGATGGTCTCAAGGACCAAGCAAATATAAATACTGCTTTGGTAGCACTAATAACTACAGGAAGTTACATATGTAAAACAGACATAACATTTCTGTATCCATATTCAATTTGAGTTTGTCATGAGTATTTTTAAAAAATTAACTTAAAATTGAAAGAAATTTTAAGTGATAGGATATTAAGATTGATATTGGATCAAAATTGATATATGTCTCAGCCAGTCAATGTAAACTTAATTATTAAAAATGATTTACTCTTTGTAAATTGTTTTTTTCGGTTAGACTTGAAACTTGAACCACCTTAAAAGGTAAGCACTTTCTTCATTTGACCAATATTTTTTGTCCAGACATGTTGCCTAGAAAGTATATATTTAATTTAGTTCACAAGATTCCTGGAGAAAGTGAGCTAAGAAATGTCATTTGGGAAAGCTCACATTAATTGTGAATGACCCTTGAGAGTTTGAGAGAGAAGAGGTGGAAGGAGAGAGAAGATATTAATTATCTTTATAATTTGTTTTTTAAGGAGAGTGAGCTCCAATAGTGCTGAAACCAAAGGAAAGGTTTTTTTGTTTTTTTTAAAAAACTTAACTATTCTCTTTTGACATTGAGGCTAAATAAGTGTGCGCAATTTTATCCAATTAAACAATGCGAATTTGATGTAGATTCAATAACATAATTTCTCCAGGTAGAAAAACGAAAGACGAGTTGTGGAGGTAAATAACAAAAAATACCTGGTTAAAACTAAAACACCTCATGTACAAACAGTAGCCTACCAGGCTAAAACTAAAACACCTAATGTACACAAAAAAAACAACTGTCAGGCATTGGCCACAGGACTATGACATAATTTTCCGAGGGGTCTCGTATTTCTGCACCAGCTGCAGTATATTTCCGGCTTCCGCCCGGTTTTCGTGTTTCCCTCTTCTTCCTACAATACCAGAGGCTTTTCTTTTTTCATCGCATCCTGAAAGAAGATCTTGGCTGCAGCAAAAAATCTGCTGGTGCATTCGACTTCTGATAAAGAGCAGACATCTGTCTGTGCCAAGGTGTGACGCATTTTCTAATTGTTTAATATTAAAGCAATATTCCTCAGACAGCTTCTGACCACATGACAAAGGTTCTTCACCGCAACCATGAAATAAGGAAACTGTCCGCTAGGATAAGGGACTGACTGGTCTGGCGCTAATTGTTGTGTAGACAATGTTCTTTAGAAAAAAAAAGCATTATTGCAGCCTGGTATAATGAAAAGTGTTTGTCCAAAGTTTTTTTTAATGTAATGCGTTAGTGTTACCCTGGAATGCCCTCAAAGACAGTGACAATGAATTCCACAAGACAAAGTCATAGATCTGTTGTTTAGATAAATTGGCCGTTAAAATAAGGCTTCACGAGCGCTGGCAGCAAAGCAGCTTGCTTGTTGTGCCAAGAGTGTGAGTGTCTTTAAGGAGTACGACTTAAAAAGACACTACCAAACAAAACATTTGGATTTAACGAACGAAGAGAGAAGAAGAAACCGCCGGGAGTTGTTTAATAATTTAAAAGAAGAAGCTAAACGTTCTCGCCATGAATACCAGATGCTGTAAACGAAACCAGTTTGGTGCTGTTCCATAAGATTGTAAAACGGAAAAAAGTATTTTTCTGACACCGGGTTCATCAAGGAATGCTTGTCAGATGAAGCAGAATTAAGTATCCAGAACAGAAAACAAAAAATTGATTGCATTTACCAGGGAGACACTAAGAAAACCTTCTTCTACAACAACAAGGCAAGCCCTGAAATCGAACCCACAGGGTAAACGGAAAAGAGGCCGTCCAAGAAACACTTCAACATTGGCGCCGAGAATTGGAGGCAGACATCAAGAAAATTGGCCATGAATGGAAGATCCTGGAGAACTGACCCAGGATAGAGGTGCCTGGAGCTCTGTCGTAGGTGGCATATCCCCGTTGGAGGAAGCGCAGAAGCCGATGATCGGTGGATGTCCCTCATGGACAAGAAGAAGGCTCAACAACAACTATCAGGGAGAAACGTAGTCAGACGTGTTGAAAAAAATGATAATTTGATGCATTAACTTTGAGATGTACGTTATATATTTGTGTGGTTCTCTCTTGCGTTGAACGAAAGTTCCGATATACCGGACACATCACAATTGTTTGTATTTATACGGGGAACTTACAAAAGAATCACTTCGTGTCAGTCACTCAAAAACAGACCAAGATGTATTCAATGTTGTTTAGAACTGTGTTGAAAGAACTGGGTCTGTGTTGAACAAGATAGGAAATACAACCGATGTAGCACGTGCTTTGACTGGAAAAAAAACGTAGGTCTGGGGATGTTGATGAAAAATAAAATTAAGGAAGAAAATCCCGACCATACTCTCGTACATCTCCACTGTGTCATCCTGACATACTCTCTTATATCTCAACTGTGTCATCCAACAGTAAAGTCCGTGTTGAATATCAAGCATGTTATTGACCCACTTATTAGTGTGATAAACCTCATCAGAGCCAGGGCACTTAACCACAGGCAGGCACTGCTTGAAGATTTTGAAACTGAATATTATATTACCTACCATAGCAGTGCCCATTGGCTGAGACTGGGCAAGATATTGAGACGGGTATGTTTTTGCCATTTATCTTTGATGAAACAGAAAACCATTTCTGGTGAAACGCTGACAAGTCCAAGGCTCAGTTGAATGCCATGGCGGCGGAATTTGAAGGGTTACAAGACTTCAAGAACCTGGAATCATGCGCACTATTCTTTATCCTCAGTTCACCATTTAGTGCACAAGCTGATTCAGCCCAGTTAAAGCTGTTTGACCTACAAACTGATTCAGCCCAGTTAAAGCTGCTTGACCTACAAACGGATTCAGCCCAGTTAAAGGCGTTTGGCCTACAAGCTGATTCAGCCCAGTTAAGGGCGTTTGGCCTACAAGCTGATTCAGCCCAGTTAAAGCTGTTTGACCTACAAACTGATTCAGCCCAGTTAAAGCTGTTTGACCTACAAACTGATTCAGCCCAGTTAAAGCTGTTTGACCTACAAACTGGTTCAGCCCAGTTAAAGCTGTTAGACCTACAAACTGATTCAGCCCAGTTAAAGCTGTTTGACCTACAAACTGATTCAGCCCAGTTAAATCTGCTTGACCTACAAACTGATTCAACCCAGTTAAAGCTGCTTGACCTACAACCTGAAGAATTTCAAGTCAGTTTTCCAGCTGGAATTTTTTTTATGGATGTTTGCCAACATTTTCATACTTTAAAAACTTTGCTGCCAAACTTGTGCCGCTATTTGGGTCCGCATACATGAGGAAGCTTTTTCTTGTATAACATTAAACAACTCTAAGAACAGATCGGTGTTTACTGACGGCAATTTGAATTCAGTCATGCGAATCACAACCAGTAAACTGGTTCCACAGTTCAAAAAGTTGTGAAAAATTTTGAGGAGTTATAAACTTCTCATTAGTTATAATTGTAGTCTGTGTTCAGCTTGTATGTAAATTACGTCCCTACTTCTTCATAGTTATTATGACACGGAACATTAAACTTTTGTTGAAATAATTAAAATAATTATGAATAGTAAAATCTTATTATTAAAATTGTTTCAGTTAAGATTTTAAAATGTAATGCACATGTGCAATAGAGTGTGAAAGTGAAATAAAATGACAAGTACACGATTATAATAATTAATTCATATTTTATATGTTATAAATCGTAATTGATGTTGACAAAATATATATGAGGCCCACCTATAAGAATAAAGTTTTCAATGCGGCCCTCCTAAGAAAAAGTTTGCCCACCACTGGTCTAGAAGATGTCTTGGCCAGCCATTGAGAATCTCTGAACATGAAAAAATAATTCCCTACAAGCTCCTACTGAAACATGTTGCCTGTATAAGTAAGTCTTGGCTTTTCTTTGAATCTCTTTTATTTTGGCTCCAAAAGGAACTTTCCATAAAGATGTATTATTATCCTGACTAAATAGATCTCCTAAGACAAGAGTAAAACCTTTAACAATGAAGGTTGATAATTATTAGTCATTTCGCCACATCAGAATAACAAGGTTCTATGTGAACTTTTGGTCGATCTGAGATATTCGCGTTTAAAAATTTGATGTTAGGTAATCCTATATAGAGTTAGAACTTTATTATTCTGTAATTCTTATAAAATTGTCTCATTATACAGCTTTCATACTATAGATATTTCATATGATAGACCATACCCGGTGGCCATAACTTTGATCTGGAATCTTTTTGTTCAGTGGGGGGGGGGGGGTTTGTAGCAATATAAATACATTATTAATATATAACAATAACCCCTTTTCAGACCATGACGGCCTATGGGGCAAGTGAAGAAGCGTTTACAAGTTTCATTGACCACTAACAAGCAGGGGATTGTGTGGTCAGCACAATGCCCCGGTGGCTAAGCCAGTACCGCGCTCGAACCCGTGACTCGAGTCCAGCGCGCTACCACTTAGACCACTGCGCCACCCTTATAAATACATTAGTTTACTTTAAAAAAAATTAAAAAATAGCAGTATTATTAAAATTGTACAAATATTATGGAAAAACAAACAAAACAACAATTTTTTGCATTCATCATCTATTTTAATAATGGAATCAACCAATAATAATAAGAAGAAAGACTGCAATGATGTGAGCATGAATATGATTTACAAACACACACAGCATATACACAGTCATTCGTAATTAGAAATACTTTTGATTTCTTTTTTATTTTTTCCCCCCATGTATTAACATTTGAAAAAAAAAAAAATTCTGCTTTCAACCTTGTAACATAATTCAGGGGAATATTTACACATATTTAACATGAGAGAACAAAATTTTAACAAGTCTTTGCAAACAAATTATGCAAAAATTAACTCCAAAGAATAGTTTCAGACATGTCAAAAGGATGCCCATAGCCTTAAGTATTTTCTCTCTCCTTATTTTTAAAGAAACTAATTGAAACTGTAGAAAATAATTATCAAACTTATAAACAGTGCTGTTAGCTGTAAGACATAATTCTTGGATGCAGTTATGTCCATTAACACAGCAGTTACTCCAATTTGCTGCCCATTCTCAGATTCCAATATTATGATTAGTTACAACACAAATTATGATGAGTAGCAGATGCCATACATGATTTTAAAAAATAAAAACATTGACAGAAAAAAATCTTTGCCTCAACCAAACATTTTAAGAAAAGTACTAGGAAAATTTCAAGCGAGAACTATAAATTATTCTAAAAAAAAAATTACTTCATATGACAGTTTTGCCAAGAGGAGTGTTTCACAAAGTGGTGGCATGATATGAGACGATTTGGATAAAATGTAAACAGTCATATAAAAAATAAATGATAACAGCTTGCATTAAACGGTAATAGAGTTCTCACATGGGTTGATTAAATTTACTTTGTGACATTAAAAATGAGATAAAAATTAATTTTTTAAAAGCAATGGCTCTGACTTGCCGGTCCCCTTATAAAATGGTAAATTTTTTAACTGGTCCATCAAACTTAAAATTCTGGGAAACAAACACTGACTAAGGGGCTGTCCATAAATTATGTCACGCACAAAAGGGGTGGGGGAGAAATCATCAACCATTAGTGACGAGGGGCAAGAAATGTGACGTGACATCAAAATGAGCATATTTAAATAAAAGTTGCACTTAATTGCTTACAATTTATTTTAGAAGCTTTGTGACGTCAAATTGGATGGGGGGGGGNGGGCTAACTTTTTGTGACGACACAAGGGGTGGGGGTGGAGGTAAACAAATCGGCCAAAACCGATTGATGTCATTTATGGACGGCCCCTTAGAGAACAGTTATGTCACTTAATATTTGCCACTTGCAGCCTTTCTTATCACATAATGGTAACAAAGAAAGGTGAAAATAGGGAAAAATAGATATTGTCGAGTCAAATAAACAATTAATTTAAGGGACCACAACTCAATTTGTTTTTCTTTCAGTGTGAAAAAGATTTGTATTGCTTTTAATGCAATCTTATTATGAAGAAAGAAAAGTAGCCCATGTCTTGTTTACAAGCAATGTCACTCTTTGTTACTAACCTCAACAAGGCAGGGTGTTGGTTTCCTATGTGCTTCCCGTCTTTAACAAAAAAAACATAAGAAATTAACATATGTACGAAAGAAAAGGTACTGCCATAGATGGTATAAGGCTGGGAGACAGAGATTAGATATTACAGATGGTAGTTATAGTGACCATGCTTTATCCTAATTGATGATAAGCAAATTTTTAACATGATGGGTCAATGAACACACACACAATCATCTTTAACAGAATTGCAGATAGCCATACTTAAAAAGCAATTTCATCAACTAACAAGTATAAATCCTAAAAATTGTTATTGAAAATGAAGTGCTCTTTGAGCTTATGGGTAATACTTAACACATTCTCTTCATCATTTTAAAACAATATTTAAAACATCACGCATGTTAAGTTTATTCCTTATGTGTCTTAGTTTTAGACAACAGTCAACATCGAAGAAAAATAAACAACAAACAAAGAATAATTCTGCTTATTGAAACAGAAATGAGTTCATTAAAAATATTCTTTTTGGTCACAAGTGTCCTGAAATAAAAAAAATAGTAATAAAGAATCTCATTTATGCCATTAGCAGCTCCTCAAAAAATCAATATTTACATAAACAATAAGAAAACAAGTTGTGTCAAGGGGAAGAAACTGGCTTTTGGCCAAGGGATTCTCAAAATCTGTTCTGTGGCAGGTCAATTTTTGTCTTTTCTTTAATTTTTTAAAATAGAGCTAATTTGATTGACCTTCACATAGATAATTATTTTTTAAATAGCAAAATATCTTGAGTAAAAATGATTAATTTCATATTTTGAAGAAATTAATTAAAATACTTGTTAATCGTAACACATATTTTTAAACGCATCTTTATGACAAATGTTTCCTTTTGTATTTATTCATCATTTATTGTAATAAAATAAAAATGTATTAATTATCTTGAAATAGATATGTGACCTATAAAACCACCTTGCAATACACAAACAAAAAAAGAATGCCACCAATCCCTAACCTTAAAGAAAAGGTGACTTGCTTTAAGAACAAATGGACTAAACACAACAATACAAGTTGAAAATGGTAATTTCTTATGAATGGTAGGTTAACAAAAAGATCATTAGAGCTGCTCAATCATGAACAATTAACTTATCATTTCTTCAGAAAGTAGTGAATTATAGATCAGATTTGTGAGAGCCCCATTCACAAAACAACATATATTTACACATAATATAATACATTCATATAAATATTATAAATGACTCAAAAGATAAACAGTCACTGCAGTCATCATGACACACCTCTCAACTTAGTCTCAGCAGCCATGGTGTCCACATGAATAACATTGGTCATTAGAGAGTGCATACACACACAATCAACATATTTTCAGGTTTGGATATTTTAGAAACTTGATTGAGACATTTAAAACAGGGGCAGGGGGGATGCTAAAAAAATACCCCAAAATACCCACAATCAGATGATCAGTTGGGGAAAAATTGATAATTCAAATATAACTAACAGGCTGACAATAATTTTAAGACAGACTTTTTTATTTCTTTGCATGCTATGTGTTTATGGAATAAGCTAAGGTTTGTCTGTCAGCCAAAATTGTTTTTACACCAGCTTAGAAAATAAAATTTAAAAAAAAACATCAGCAATAATTACTTTGACAGATTGATTTACTCTCTCTAATTTTTATATATATATTTTTTTCTACACATTAAAACTCGAGGAATTAGTCTGGGCAACAACATTTCATCTCTGAAAGGAATTTGACGAAATCACTTGAGATTATTCACAAATGGAACCACGTTAAACTTTTAGAAAGACATTAAACTTGTAACAAACACACAGCTCTTAAAGGCTTTTTATGCTACTGTACAAGACTACCACAATGTTCAGTATTCTGTATAACACTTTACAGCAAGAAAAATGATCACATCCTGCAAAATAGATCATAAATCATTAATCAACTGCAGATACAAGAAAATAAAAAGCTATTTTTTCTTCAAATGATTTAATTTAAAAACTGTCCAATGTTTATATTTGATGATATTATTAGACTATCTTTAACAATGTGTATTGTGTTAGTACTGCAGCAGATGAGGGATAAACCTATTATGAAACTACACTCAGATCAACAAGCAAAAAGTTCTCTGAGAAGACTTTATGACTATAATTTGAGAAATCCCATTTAGTGTTAAAGAAACCCTGGCATTTTTAGTCATCATTGGATTGTAACACGCATTAAAAACAAAATGAATTTAACTTTTACCAATTTCGTGCAACACACCTGGTGTTTGTATATTTCCAAAAAGCACAAAGCCACCAAACTCATCTTCTGTTAAAAACTTTAATAAGGGACATACACTATTAAATTTTAACAACAGAGTAAAATGAGATTTCATAAAAGGTCATAGAATTTTTTTTACTAATAATATTTCTTACATCCTTCTGGCTAGATCTCTGCAAAACTAATTGTGACCTTTATCACTTGCAAGAAAACACTTCATATATTACGCTTTTAAACACACTAACCCATAAAAAATAGCTAAGTCAATGAGAAAGAATTATTATGATCATAGAGGTTAGAAAAATTCATTCACAGAAACTGTAGTACAGCACTACATGTGTGTCTGACTCAAAGTAAACAATTTTTGAACAGAAAGTATTTCAAAAGCATGGCAACATTTATTTATTATTTAATGCAATAGTTAAATAAAAAAAATACATCAATTACTAAAACTTTAAAAAAGAAAGTGATATTTTAAATTTAAAAAAAGCTTTAGATCTCTATTAGATATCACATATAATAATTTTCACTGGTAAATTTGATCAGAGAACAGTTTTAAGAGAATTACAAAGGCAGTAATTTTAAATACCATGCTCAACAATTTTGTTTCACTAAGTAGATGTTCAAATTTTTACAAAGACAGGTGCAGCCAATTAGAATAATCTTTTTAAAAAAAAAAGAAAAAAAGATTTTCTGAAACTGGAAGTAAAACAAATATTCCTTGCTGTTTGTAATGAATAAGTAATGTGTCATGATTTTTGTTGAGAGATGTTATTTAGGTCTAGTTCTTAACAAAAAATGAAACTATATTCAATCAATCAAATAATATATGTATGCTGTGTTGGCTGAGATGTTATTTGAACTTGAAGACTAAAGAAAAATTCTAATTTTCCTTTTCAATTACAGAAATGCAACATAAACTAGCACATACGCTATGTATTAATGCAGGGAGTCTTAAATTAAACCCAAACCCTGCATACATCCTTCTGAGTATAATTATCTTATTTGTATTAAGAGAGATTTAATGACGACAAGAGGCAGTCATTTGTGTGATGTTGAGGTGTAATCAATTTTCTTTAACTGAAAAAGCAAACTTTAAACCAAAACAATAATTACTCAATCCTTGTACAGCTTGGGTCACAATAAATTTTACACACAAAATTCTGTAAACATTTTACTCATCAAACAAGACATATACGCATTTCATCAGGTGTATTTGGTGAGCTCTGTGGAATCAGGAGTCGGCAAAAGTGGCTGCCTTGAAAAAGTCAAGACAGTAAATCAGCAAGTATAAAAAAAAAAAAAAGCCAATGATAGTTTATGTTTCTTTAACACTATTTTAAGAATAACAGATTATTAATTTATTACACATTGTAAATTATACAACCAGTAAACATTACAATGCCTTTCTGGGGGTACAGCAAAAGGATTAAGAACATACAAAACCAAAAAAAGTCTTAGAGTCACAATTAATATTGTAGTAGGCCTAGATTCCATTCTAATGTAGATTTATTTTCTTTACAATTAAACTTTTTGAATATAATGGAAAGTTCACTTTAAAAATCTCTAAAATGAACAGCTCAAACTTAAATTTACATTTTGTAAATCAGACAGTGAGAAGAGTTTGTTCAATTCATAGTTCTTTTAAAAGATTATGACTTAAAGGATTCTCTTCTTATATAGGAGTTCCAATAGTAAAAGTCTTAACGAAACGGGAAACTCAAAACTAATCCAAATTAACAGCTTGAGCATTTTAAGTAATATTCATATCATCAAGAGCAAATAAAATTATTTAATAGGCTGTAATGCATAATTCCTGAATGCCTTTAGCCAACCTACATTAACCCAGTGCAAGATTTATCTAGACATCCATACAAATTTTTTTTATTTTGAATTCTCATCCAAACATTTTGGCCTAACAATGGAAGAATAATAACCCGTGGGAACCTAAAAAACTCAAGAGTTTTTTCATATCAACCTAAATTAGTTAAATATTCTGTTTTAAGAAAGGAATAAAAAATTAATGGCTTCTTCCTCATTCTTATTTGAATACGAAAATTTTATTTCGGTTAAAGGAAACAACACCACTGGCTGTAAAAGTGGGAACTATTTTGTTATCAAAACAAGTAAATGTGTCTCACCCTAACAAGAAAATGACAACGTTGACCTAGTTTACAGCAAAGAAAACAAACAAAACAAAAAACCACCAACACTCTGTGCAGAAAAGTACCATACAAACACCAACACTCTGCAGAAAAGTACCATATATTACTACTAAAGAAATTCAAAACCTCAAACTAGGACAAAGAAAAGTTAAAATATAAGGCATCTAAACAAAAATCACTTGTCAGAATTATCAATGGAGTTTTTAACAGTAGCCTTAGTTTGAGAGTGAAAATAATAGGTGAAATATGGCAGGTGTTAAAAGTAAAATAAATTTATTTGAAACAAATAAGATTAAAAGAATACGCCTCTTTAATTTCAAATGGAAGAAAATCAGTAAAAGTAAAATACTACATGCCACAACCTATAATTTGACATAAACTACTAGTTGTTTTATTTTGAGCAAAAAAAAAAAATCCATGTATATTTAGGTGTAACTCAAACGTTGCTATCAGTTGATATGTCAGTACAATTTTATAGCAACACAATGCTCTTGAACTTGATTTTTAAAAAAATAATAATGATATGAGATTGTTCCAAAGAAACATCTCACAAGTCTGTTTAAAAGGTTGGAGTCAACCACCCACTTTAAAAAATAAATAAGGAAAACACAATTTTGTTTTTTATATCAAAACAAAGCTGCTCCGAAGAACAAAACTTTAACCCCATAAATAACAATAATAATAATAAAATTAAGGAAAAGCTATTAACGTTAACAATGACTTCTGTAACATTATTGTGGGGCCCTTCAACAAAGCAAAGCAAGCTGGCCATATTGGAATTTACCTTTGAATTTTCCTTGCACAGCCGTTAGCATTTTGGTCTTATGAATGTGTAGTTTTTGCTTTATGAAATGTTTATTTATTGCACATGCATGCAGAAAAAAAGAAATTCTTTTTTTTTAAATTTAAATTTAGGGATTTAAAAAAATGGATTAACAAAACATAATGGTAATAAGATGTAAAGAAATAAAAAAGGAAGTTGGGTAGGCCAACAAAGTTGAATTGTCAAGTGCAGATTTCAACACGGAAATAAAATGGTCAACAATAAAAAATAAAATAAAATTAGTATATATTTATTACACCAACAAGTAGAATTATGCATCAAGAGAAAGTTATATTAGCTAGAGAAGCATGAACATGGCTCATCCCGAGGCTATTGATTGTGTTCCACACAGAAGAAACCTTTAGAAAAGAATTGTGACATGCATTGTCTTTGCTGATTCCATAGAGCTACCAATTCCTTCCATAGACTCTTGTTAAAAATCTGTTTCTGCGGTATCTCAAAACTGGAGCTCTCCATTTGTAAGGTTCCTTTCTCTTTGTTAAATATTCACAATTTTAAGTCATCTATTTACAAGTTTACACTGTACATACATCAGCCAAGAGTTCCTTAGCGTGTCTCTTTTTTATCACGTGAAGCCAAATAATGTAATGTTTATAGTTTAACATAAGATTGTTCAGTGAGCACGGGGCATCTGTGAACCAGTGCCAGTGCTATCGGCGTGTGTAACATAGATCTGTAAATGGCATGGGTTAATCGGAGGGGTGCTCAGGGCATGACCGATTCACTTCAAACCATTTGTCAATACATCTGCAACACAGAGGGTAAATTTTGGATTAAATTAAAACAACACACAGGAAAAAATGAGATGATAATAATATTGCGCTCCCTTAAATAATGCTAAATTTTCTAGTGCAGGGGTCTCCAAACTTTTCTGCCGGAGGGCCGTGTTTAATGTCAAACAGCAGTTCGGGGGCCGACTACACACAGTTTTGTGGTAAACTACAGGTAAAAATAGTATCTTTTTTAAGATGAATAGGTCTAAAAGGGCGGATGGGGAGGTAGCTTGGAGACCCCTGTTCTCGTGCATAAAGTTAAGGTTGAAAATAACAGAAACTTGGGCCTATGCTAACAAAATATACAGTTAAAAAGAAAATTTAATATTATCTTCATTATGTTCATAAACAAACATGAGTTCTATGAAATTCACCAGTTACAACACCAGTGTTTTAGTGTATTTCTCCAACTTATCCTTCCTCAGTGTTAACTTTTTGCTTTATTTAAAAAAAGGGCATTTATTATTTTATTAACATATTTATATCTTCTATACCTACCACTACCATATGTATTCATATTGTTTATAAGCCGACCCCTCACTTTTGGAAGAGAATAGTCTAAAAAGTGTGTAACCCGCTCTAATCCAACCCCAAAAAATTATAGGACAGCATTAAAATGGTAGTCATGTGATGTTTACTTTAGTTTAGGTTAAAGAATAAAGAGATAAAATATTAATAAACATAAATAAAATGAATAAATGAGGTAAGTGCAGATGGTTAATAATATTTTATAGCTTCTGGTAGAGCAGTCGAATCTTGTAGAATCTAGACAAAGACCTTGATGATCTACAATAACAACACCGATAGTCAACGTACATGCAGAAATCACCTATGACCTGTTTGTAAGCTGACCCCCAACCTTTTCCGCTAGATTTTGCCCAAAAAGTCGTCTTTTTAGCAAGTATATACAGCACTTCAAATTGTCTTTTGCCACATTATAATAAGAGTGGTTGGCGATTTGCAGCATTATGGTGCAACTTGTTCATTGATATAATTCTTTTTTAACACAACTCACCCTTTATGGTATATACAAAGGCATGGAAGTCTGGCAATGGTATCTCCCTGAATAAGGTCTTCAAAACAGATTACACATTCCCCTTTGTCTTCAGAAAGAACATCCTCTGAAAAAATAACACACCTGTCACAATTGAGATGGTGTACATTCTTAACATTTCCACTGCATTGGAAACTTTCAAATGCCTATATTAAGAAATTCTTAACATAAAATTACATTACACAAACTCTGTGGTAAAAGTATAATTCAAAAGATATTTAAAATCATTTCTTTTAGACTTGGCTATAATATTTTAATGAATTTCAAGTTATAAATTTATAGATTAAAAAAGAATGGAAGAAAGAGTCACAAAAATAAATAAAAAACCTAAATTTGTTAGATAAGACATACATTTTAAGATTAATTATCTAACAATGATCAATATTTATCCAATTGAAACTTGGGTCTCGTTCAAGCCATGCCACTTGGCACAGTCACTAGCTAGTTGGTTGTTTTAATTACTCCTAGCTAGCTCTTTCCCGTTCTTTTAGTCTCGACAGAACATCTCAAAGTTTTTTGGGGTTTTATTTGCTGCCTTTGCCTTGTGGTTTTAGATCTAGTAAAGTCTTGATCTATTGTTTGCATCTTTTCTTTGATTTAGAGTGTGTTCAATCTATCAGCATTTTCCTTTTAATGATCAGTCTGTCCATTGTCTTTTGCTCTCATGTATTCCACAGTTGAATGTTTTTGATCTTGAAATACTTTTTTTTTTTCCAATATATTTCTCAGAAGTCATGTTTCATGTTTAAAATTTATATTTTAGTATTGGTAGAGATGTAGGAGGCTTTCTAGACCTTCTCGTCCATGAGGGACATCCACCTAGGACATAGGCCACCTACAAGAGACCTCCAGGCATCTCTATCCTGGGCCATTTTCTCCAGGATCTTCCATTCATGGCCAATTCTCTTGATGTCTGCCTCCAATTCTCGGCGCCAAGTGTTTCTTGGACGGCCTTTTTTCCGTTTACCCTGTGGGTTCCATTTCAGGGCTTGCATTGTTATATTAGAAGCAGGTTTGCTTCCACCGCTTTTGAAGAATCTCTTCCTCAATGGGCTCCTGTTTCGTCAAGCTGATTAGCTGTGCAAAATTAATTTGGCATTTCATTTCCTCATGATAAATTGACAACTGACAAGGTGCAAGAAGTACTTACTTCTACTTAAAAAAAAAATTTTTGGTTTTCTAGTTACATGTTACCAGTTTGTTTGTAGTTAATTTCAGCTCAACTCTCTTTCTATTTGTCATCAAAGCTGTGATGTTCTTTCATCTCAACTCTCTCTCTATTTGTAATCAAAGCTGTGATGTTCTTTCATCTCAACTCTCTCTCTATTTGTAATCAAAGATGTGATGTTCTTTCATCTCAACTCTCTCTCTATTTGTAATCAAAGCTGTGATGTTCTTTCAACTCAACTCTCTATTTATTTGTAATCAAAGATGTGATGTTCTTTCAACTCAACTCTCTCTCTCTCTATTTGTAATCAAAGATGTGATGTTCTTTCACCTCAACTCTCTCTCTATTTGTAATCAAAGATGTGATGTTCTTTCAACTCAACTCTCTATTTTTTTGTAATCAAAGCTGTGATGTTCTTTCAACTCAACTCTCTCTCTCTCTATTTGTAATCAAAGATGTGATGTTCTTTCAACTCAACTCTCTATTTATTTGTAATCAAAGCTGTGATGTTCTTTCAGCTCAACTCTCTCTCTCTATTTGTAATCAAAGATGTGATGTTCTTTCAACTCAACTCTCTCTCTATTTGTCATCAAAGCTGTGATGTTCTTTCACCTCAACTCTCTCTCTCTATTTGTAATCAAAGATGTGATGTTCTTTCAACTCAACTCTCTCTCTATTTGTCATCAAAGATGTGATGTTCTTTCAGCTCAACTCTCTCTCTCTATTTGTAATCAAAGATGTGATGTTCTTTCAACTCAACTCTCTCTCTCTATTTGTAATCAAAGATGTGATGTTCTTTCAACTCAATTCTCTCTCTCTATTTGTAATCAAAGATGTGATGTTCTTTCAACTCAACTCTCTCTCTCTATTTGTAATCAAAGATGTGATGTTCTTTCATCTCAACTCTCTCTCTCTCTATTTGTAATCAAAGAATTCAAAGTTGTCTAATTTGTGTGTTAAGTCTAATGTATACCACCTCCTGAAAATTCTTGCATAAACTTCTTTTTGGACCAAAGATAAGTGAAAGAAGACATCCTTGATATAATCTGATAGTAACATGACGTTCTTCTTATAGTCTTCCATGATGTTTCTTAACACATTAAGCTATCATTAAGGTTTTTTAAAATAATAATTGCTACCAGAAATTTAAGTGAAAAAAAAGGATATGAATAGATAAAAGCTGAAAGCCACCTACCATTGTAACTAATTCGAGGCTTTGTGAGACACATGACGAGGTGACACTCTATATCATCTGATGCTATCTGTTTTGAGCACACTGGACATTTGATACCTGAAAGGCACAAGATGTTTTGAAAAAAAACCTAACAGTCAAGTTACATACAGTCAACTACATCAAGTGGGAAAATATCAATAGTAGGGGTGATAATTATCAGCTAAAAATAAAACACCACTTAAAATATTTATATTAACAAGTACACATATACTAATCAATAATGATCTTTTTAGTATATATTCCAAAAAGGGACAGTATCCAAATTTCATGGAATAATTTTATGTATGCCTTATTTCATGATATAATAACACTTGCTAAAAAAAAAATAAAAAATATATATATATATAAAAGGCATACTTAATAGTAGAAAATATTATATTTTAATGTTTTAAATACAAGGAAAAGTTTAGCAAAAGTGGGGAAAAGCATTGAATGTAGAATAGGGATTTGATTTCAGTGTCGACAAAATTTAATTTTTTTCTCAATTGTTGAAAAATTTCTGCTTAGACATAAATGAGTCTAAGGAATTAATTGTGTTCATGTGGATATACACAATATAATTTAGTAACATGTACACATAAAACTCAAATCTTTGGTTGGTTCTAACACACCAGTACTGTTGCTGTTTAGGCCTATTTTAAAACTATGAGTGCAACCTTGTTTAAATCAAAATACAGAGTAACAGTTGGTTTGTACAAAGCAAACTTTGTCTGCATCACCATGTTTATGACTGTTTTTTTCTGTGATTGTCCTTGCCATTCAGATCAAGATGGGAACCAGATAATAATTAGGTGTGCTTAGCCCAACCTTAAGCTGTATAACAGGATCCAATTGTATTCAAGCACTTTGGAAACTACTCAGTGGTAAGACAACCATGGTGCTCCAACTCAGTGGCGTAGCTAGGGGGGGGCGGTCCGCCCCGGGCGGCACGCGTTTTAAGGGCGGCACTTGTGGGCATTTGAAAAGTACTGCCATTTCCGAAAACCCCCTTTTTCTTTTGAAAAGGGAAAGCCCGGGTGAAAGAAAAAAATATTCGTACTATCGAGTCTTAATTAACGGATTCGTAAAACATTTGTTTGATTACATACTGGTACTTATTACTAACACATAATCGTTCAGTAATTTAAAATCGCTCAAAAGCAGTATCGATTTGTTTGGAAAATTAAGCGGTATACGTCACAGACACCGCTTAGAAAAGAAAACAACACACTCACACATACACACTCAAAACAAAACACACCACCACTGGGTTGAATATACTATTAATATCGCCACGACAGTTATTGCGTGGATTTTCGACATGCGCAGAATGATGCGTGAACAAGTACCTACACGGCATCGTGGTTCAAGTTTTGTTGTTAAATTTCATTGAGTAATTATCTTGCTGTTTCAGTTGTCAGAAAAATATTCTAGGGTAAGTTGGTTTTTT
>MUZC01004491.1:190351-218138 GCA_002072015.1 Radix auricularia | reverse complement strand
TGGGGGGGGGGGGGGGGGGTAATTTTTAAAAAAAATTTGTATTTATAAAATCATATTTCAATAATTTGAACATTCTGTACCGTATTACAAAAATAAATACTGGGGGATGTGTCCACTAAGTAGGGGCAAGTCCTGAAAAGTTTAGTTAATTAAAACAGTTGTCAACTACGGCAATGAACTAGAAATAACCCGCCATGTCATCATACCATTAGCACATCTCCCCCCCCCGCTCAAAAAAATCAACTTACCATCCCATCCCTCTGCTCACTGTTTTTACACCACTGTACTACAGTAGTATATTAATGTCATCATTTTACAATCGTTGACTCATTATATCAAAATTTGCATTTCCCCAATAAACAAAGCAGTAAAAGGCTAATGGTAGTAATAGCGGACATTAAAAAAATTACGAAAATTTTGAGGCATTTTTAACGGGTAACCCGGGTACCCGTTCAAATTTTGGACGGGTACCCGGGCAGCATTTTTCAACAATATTGACAGCCCTAGTTGTAAATCGAATGCCTTGTATAGCGGCTCTAGATGTCTGATGGTTGCGGTGTACCGGAACAAATAGTGTACACTTGTTAACGTTTATATATCAAATCAAATAAATTTATACGATTTAATTTATAAATTATTTATATTTTTTTATTAAAATAAACATAAGCATGGGCAGGTTATACTAAATTTTTTTACAGGATCTAAATATTCTGCGGGGTATATGCATGGGAGGGTTATCTGCCTGTGCGGAGAATGTGTGTGAAAATACAGTACTCATAAATTTTCTGCCTTATTTTCTTTTTCAGTCATTAACTCTTAATGTGCCATAAGGTTTTCGGAAAACTTTCGCCTCAGTGCAGTAAGAATTTCCCAAATTGCGATCAACCAGTTATGAAATTAAAAAAACTATTATTATCATAATGACGTCTTCTTTTAGGATAAGAATGGTTATTTCATGTATCCGAAAAACCGTTTTGAGTTTAAAACTATTTTTATCTGTAGTTTAGTACTATTATTTTAGTAATAAAGTATAGCGAAATTGCACCTTAGAAAAAAAAGTTAAAACTACCAAAAACATTGCAAATCGAGCGATAACACTAGCGCGGGCAACGGCCGCCATTGCCGTAAGTCGAAGACGAATACATCATTTTTCACGCACTTAAGAGTTTTTATTTTCTGTAATTTCGTTTCTAAAGAGAGTTCTATCGAGTTGTGCATTTTCGCGCTTCGGTAAAAAACGGTAAATCGCGGAGTATCGCGCTTTGGCACATTAAGAGTTAATTAACATCTTTGGCATATTTCTTAACAAAATTTATACAATAAGATTAATATTAAAAAGCAATTTTAGGACAGTATGAGTGTTTATGAATCAATTATTTGCAGATCAGTATGAACAGGAACTAAAATTCTGCTTAAAAATAGTGTCATGTCCAAAGGGAGAGGTATTCTTAAAATAAGTGAGCAGCAATTAAAAATGAATCTTTCTGTGTTAAATAAGTTACATTTAACTTTAGGCTAACTCTAGCTCAACTAACTGTTGCAAATTATCACTGACTGAATGAAGAGAATTCCTGTACGTGAACTAATACGTCATAAGTCTAACTCTAACTTTGTCCTTTGACTTGTCAAATGTCATAAATACTAACTATTACCATTTCCCACACACTAAAAAGACCTACTGCATAATTTCAATTTAAGCATAAAAAGTAAAAGCATACCTTGCAGGGCAAATAGGTGCATACCATGCATGGCATGCATAGTGACTGGCAATGAATGAGTGAATGGTCTCCCACCAAACAAAATGGCACCATCATCAGGAGAACTGGAGTCTGAATCTGGAGAACTGCTTCTATGTGTACCATCAGAAGGTCCAGGTATACTTAAAGATCCAGAGTTTCCTGACTGAAAATTCCCAAGACTTCTGGCTCTGGCCCTCGATGACTGACCACCATTTCGAGCTACAACAACATCTGTACCTCCTGGTCCCCCACTTGATCCTGGGGTACTTGCAGAATAGGTCCTCATACGAGGTTGATTGCTAGTACTTAATTTTAATCCCATTGCAGACTTAAAGTTTTATATTTATTTAATGATATAGAATATCTAATAATGCACTTAAAATGGTTCAATTAAAATAGTGATGGTTTAACTTGTAACGACAGTTCCACATTGCTTAACTTTAATGGCCGCCATGTTTCTTTCCTTGTTTGCGTCAGGAACCAACACAAATGTGACGTGAAGGGGCATGTGATTAACAAAAATAGAAAATGTACGTAATAAACGATAAAAGTAAATATTTTTAATAGACAATTTAACCATTTTTACTAAATAATTTCATTTTAAAATTAAAAATAAAAGAATCTTATAAATGAAAAAATGTTGAATGTAATTTTAAATATTAAAAAAAACTATTTACAAACGAATCACTAAAATGTAAACAAAGAGATATGATTATCAATTGTCAGTGCCATCTTTTCACGTGACTTCAACAAAATGGTTGACCATAAATTTTCATTGTCTACAGCTGTTTTACTACACAGTTGACTATAGACTATTGACTTAGTATACTTACACATTTATATAAACACGACAATGTCAATGAACCTTTTTTCGCTTTTAGTGAACAATGTTTCACTATAAACTTTTTTTCTTCATTACTTAGCAAGTAAAAATTATTATTATTACATTTTTTTTTACATCTAGTCTAGTTGTATAAGTAAAAGTAAAAGTATAAGTATAAATTATAAGTCATTATAAGTTGATATTTAATTTAATGATATTGAGTAATTAAATTAAGTCATTAAGTAATTAAAAGTAAAAGTAGTTTGTAGAATTTATTTTCATTCATTTTCAAGAATTAACCATTTACATAAGTATTTATAATAAAAGTAATATTTTTACTAATAATAACTTTCTTTTACAATAAAAACATGATTATAATTTTTAAAAATGATAAAAAATAATATTATATTCAAAATCAAAATATAATGTATAATATTAATATGGGATAGTAGTATGTAGTATAGTAAATACTATACTTATTAATATCTTAATATATTTTAAATGGGTGTTTTCCTTGTTATTGAATTGTGTTTCCAATTTTAAAAAATGTTTGAAATGCCATTCATTAAAATTTTAAAACAAAATTCTGAGAGTTAACTAACTTGGTTTTGGTGGCTGTCATAGGCATAGAAAAATACAGAGTGGGCTGTTTTCAATAGCCTACATACATTATTTTTTAAAAATACATTATAATGTGTTCCTTCTGTACAAGCAGGAGCGGCGTTTGAGGGTGGCAACTGGGGCGACTGCCCCAGGCCCCGCGCTTAGGTAGGCCCCGCGTTTCGGTCCTGAACATGTCTCGTCTTGGTTAATAGATTATACATGTAGAACCTAAGAGTGGATGGTAGAATGTATGCTGGAAACGATTGTAAAGAAACGAAAGAGGCACTCTTGTAATCCTATTTGAAGGTCAAATTCCGTAGCGTAGCTCTAGACGTCTTTGAAAGCATTACACCGTTAGCGGAAAATACGTCAGATGTACCATTCAGCCAATCCCCTTTATAAACCGTTGTTTATAGACCAGAGAAAATAATGAACTTGTAATAATTTAATAAAAAAGGTGACACGCGGTATTAAAATTACACAATAATCAAGATATTTCATATTTTTAAATACCATAGCATACTGGTGCTTAGCGATCTTTACTAGTACTCTGGCCCTGCGGGGTCATTGCTGGCACTAGGCCCCGCGCTTACCTAACGCCGCCACTGTGTACAAGTGATAATTTCGTCCTACATTCTTTTTAAAGACCTGCCTATGGGTAAGGAAACAGCATTCACAGACCACAGCATACAAGTGTATTGTGTAGCTGGCACAATGTCCAGCCGCCTTTTACTCTAACCCAACTAATTCCAAGTATGTATCAAAGTTTTGTGGATTCAGGGCACCCTTTAGCCATGGAAGCAAATCACTTTAAATAGACTTGGACCCGTGACACTTGGTGCACCAGCATGCTGCTTGCCACCAGCCATTTAGCACAAAAATAATTAATAATCTAATACAATATTATCAATTTTTTGGTACCTGTTAGGGTATGAGAATCACTGGTCTTAAATGTGGTACATGATAGTGTAGTATAGTTTTGCGCACCAGACTATTCTGCGACACACCAGGACGCACAGGGTGTGAAAGGAAGGAGTGATGAAGAATGGAAGCAAGTTAACGTCTGTTATATACTATGTTGAGATAAAATAAACTGGTTGATACTTGTGAATTTGAATTATTTAATAATTTAATATCATTAAACAAAAGCTAACATGTCTATAACCCCGTAGGCAACATTGGGGGCTTTGTCTGTGGATTTCTGGAGTCTCTTGTTGATAACGATAACAACGTCAAGTCACAGCTTCCAGTGTGAGACAGCATTTTGTCTATTCGAGGCATCAGCCTCTGATATACACTGTCCAGTGTGGTTGGAGACTGCTGTCTGAGTCAGCGTGTATTTTGTCACTCCAGTCCAACAACAGTATCCACATATTTTGAATTTTATACTCAAAATGTTTGCTACGGACACCATGGATAATTAAAGTGTCTATTGTGGACAACAACCCAATTGAAATTTTCATGGATCCATGCACAACAATAATTTGCAAACACAGCTTGTCTATATATTACAAAATGTGATCCTTGATTTATCTCTCCATTCTGCTTTGACTCCATCATCAGATTCTTTTTTTAATTACTAATTTGTATTCGTATGGCATCTTTCAGTCTGTGAGAGACAATAAATTTCTATTTGTCGAGTGCAGCTTTGTGGGGCTGATGAGCCCAATCCTTGAGTGGCAGTCTCTTCTGCATGTCACACACACAAATGCAGTGGGGCAATGTTGCCTGGCCTTCCTCCTTGCTCTTTTTCTGTTGTTTCTGTCCTGATATGTTCTTGGGCTTGTAGTTATCCTTCCTTCACAATTACCCGCCATGTGGACCGATCCTCTGCCTGGTCCTCCCAGTTTTTTTTGTCAATGTTGGACGTTTCATGACTCTTCTGCTAATGTCTGTGTATCTGAGACATGACCGACCAACCAACCTTTTCACTGTATAGCATGCCCTTGGGTATGCGACCAGGTTGCATTCTCTTGACGAGCCCCAGTCAATGGAGGTGTCTTTGGTTTAGAATGGCTGGGATGCTGCTCATGCTTGTTTGAGCCAGGACCTCTGTGTTGGGGATTTTCTCTTGCCATTTGATGTCAAGGATGTGGCGCAGGCACCTGAGGTGGAAGCTATTGACCCTCCTTTCATGCCTGGGCCAAGACTCGCATCCATAGAGGAGTGTGCACAGTACTCAGGCCTGGTATACATGCAGCTTAGTTTTTGCTGTGAGTTTGGCATTCGACCAGACTCTTTTGTTCAGCTGTAACAGCCGCAGCCTTCCCTATCCTACCCCTTATCTCATCTTCTATTGAGAGGGTGCTCAAGATGTTTGATATGAGATATGTAAAGCTGTCAACAACATCCGGGTCACAGTCGTCAATGGTGTTAGTTGGGAGGGAGGCAGCATCCTGCGCCATAATGTTGATTATCTTTATGCTAATGGTTAGGCCAAACTTTTTTCAGACAGCGGAGAAGCTGGATACAAGGTTCTGCAGTCCGTCTGCTGTGTAAGATATTAAGGCGGTGTTGTCTGCATATAAGAGGTGCCGTAGCAACACCTCCCCTTATTTTGGTCTTGCCTCTAAGTTGGGTATTATTCAATGAGCTCCTGCCAGGTCTGGTGTGTATGTTGTATGTACATCCCCTCGCTGTTGTTCTTGAAGGCATACTGGAGTAAGATGGAGAAAAATATTTCAAATAGAGTAGGTGCCAGCACCCAGCCTTGCTTAACTCCTCTACTTACTGGCAAAGCCACTGAGGTGTCACCTTTTCAGTACACTGTGTCCTGCATGTTATTGTAGAAATTTTTGAAGATATTAAGCGGACATGTAGGAGGGCAGCCCATTTTTCCTTTTTTTTTTTTTGGTTTGTTTTTAGTCAGTGAAAATATATGTTAAATACATGTTTCACCATGTATTAATTTGCTGTATGCTTATTTTTTTTCAGGAATTAAATTATTATGATTTTTTTTACTAATGGTGAATATTTATGCATTTTTTATTCAGGGTAAAAAAAAGCAACATGTCCATACAAGAAAACTTAACTCGAAGAATCTCTTCTGAAAGCTCAGATATTGAAAGTGACAGTGATGAACTGAAGTCCATTTTAGGAGCAGACTCATCTCAATCTACTGTGAAAGTCAAGACAGGTCTGAGTAAATTTCATTTGATTTCTTGTGTGTGTACTATTGCACATTGTAATAAATGCTACAAAATCTGAAACAGTGTAAGATGTATATTTTTTCAAACCACATTTAATTAAAAGATTCTAAAAATGAAAGGTTTTCAAATGCGGATTGAAAATCTTATTTGAAATAAAATTGAAATTGGAAATACCCTTATGATATATCTTAATCTCAACATACAGAGATTTTGAAATATGGCTTCAGAAATGATGGATTAATAGTTAAAAAATTCAATTGATTAAAATTAATTTGATGGATGGGGCCGCGATGGTCGAGTGGCAAGCGCGCTCGACTGGCGTTCCAATGGTCACGAGTTCAAATCCATGGGAAGCCAAGGATTTGTTCCCAGGGCCTAGGGCGTCCCGAGTTCCACCCAGCTCCAAATGGGTGAAAAGCGGTGGGGTAATGCGTGGGATCCTTAGCCGTGGCATGTGAACGCTGCATCACTTGCCAAAAAACAAATGCGGCCTTGCAGATGGTCTTGGCTGACCAAAAGCTATGGAAGCAAATCCAGAAAATACAGCAGGCTGAATTCGGAGACCACGGGCCGATTGGCGCAAAACTCGTGGCACGCAAAACTCAATATTCAATATTGAGAACGAAGAAGAAGAAGGAGAGAAGAATTTGATGGATGAATTCGATTAATTTTTCAATTTTTTTTCTGATTTATTAATATTAATTAATAATTTATATTTTTGTTACTTAATACTTTTTCCTCTTATTATTATTATTCATTTATGCATGCATTTTTCTTCCTTATTTCTTGCAAAGTAAAACTAAATTTGTGTAGTACATCCCAAAATTTGGGAGCTATTGAATTACTGCAACTTAACCAATTTAGCAAAATAATGAATCACAACTTAATTGGATCTATATATGCGTAATAGAAATATAATAAATTGAAATTAGTTGATTAAGCCATTACATTTTTTCCCGATTAATCAAACAAAATTTTTTAATCAGCACCAGCCCTAGTTTGAAATATTTTTCTTTGTTCAGGTTCAGGATGGTTTGTGTCTGCTTTCCTGGTGGTAAATGCAGCATTAGGTGCTGGTCTCCTCAACTTTCCTATAGCCTACCACCAAGCTGGTGGAGTATTTTCAGCTGTTGTGGTCCAATCAGTAAGTAAAATTGCATGATGTATTTCTTTTCCCTTAATCAAAAGTTAGTACGAAAAATATTCTTTAATCCCTCCTTTGCAATCCAGAAAAAGCTTAATTTACCCTCACTTATCGGGCTTTTTACAACTCATTTTTCACTCACTGATACAGAAAAATGTTTATAAATGGAGAAATTTAAAATAAAAGATGGTTTCACTTGCTCAAGTCCCAAAATGATTTATGCATTACTTTTCATGAAGTGTATTAAAAATTTACATAGGTGAGGCAGCTCATCGCCTGGGCGATTGGTTTAGAGAACACCTGTACAATATAAATTATAAATAAACAGGCCCTATGCCTTGTCGCTAAACCGTATTGTGGTTACTTACATTTGTAAGAGAGCTATACCCCTTATAGGATCTACATTGAAAAGTGATTAAAAAAATTATTGGGCTTATTGGCACCATATGGATTGAACCCAGTCCACAATTTTACATAACTGTAGAATCTTTTATCAGTTTGGTGTTTTAAATGTAACTTTTGATACTTCATTCCTCTTCTTCTATCCCATCATTTTGTTATGTGCTTGTGCCCAACTTTCTTCTTTTCATTTCTGTTTACTTTTACTTCTTCATCGGTCCCTCAATAAAGCTTTAATTTACTGTTTTAATCACCCAATTTGTTTGTGTCTCTTACATTCTAAATGAAAGCTTTGAGTTTGAGGTTACCCCTTAGGATCAGCAACTCTAGGGTTAAAAAAAAAAAGAAAGGCCATAAAGCTTTTGCTCAGCTGAGTTTAGAATATGTGTCTGCAGTCAGGGACCCATGTACCCTGGGGACCCTAAACAGGTTGGAGGAAGTTTAGCAATGGGCCGCACACTTGACCTGAAGATATACAGAAACAGCATGCAGGGAACACTGGGCTGGTCATCTCACGATTCACACAGTGAAAATGGCTCGAGCAGTTAGTGCTATTCAATGTAAAAAAAAATGGACAGGTCCACAGCTCCAGTATAAGGCAAAAACCCACACCACCCCCCTTTCCTAGACAAAGACAAGGTCCTGGTGGGAAGATCTAATAAATGCAAGAAAAAAAGAAGCTGTTTGTTCCAAAGACAATCAGCCACTGAAATAACTTGAGGTGACAACAATTGATGCTGTGTGTCTCACACCCTTCAGTCAACCTTCAGTCAACCTTCGGTCACCCTTCAGTCACCCTTCAGTCAACCTTCAGTCAACCTTCGGTCACCCTTCAGTCAACCTTCAGTCATTCCTCAGTCACCCTTTGGTCAACCTTCGGTCACCCTTCAGTCAACCTTCAGTCATTCCTCAGTCAACCTTCAGTCACCCTTCAGACAACCTTCGGTCACCCTTCAGTCAACCTTCAGTCACCCTTCAGTCACTGATAACCTCAATGCGCATCAGAGCAAAGTATGATTTTCACAAATGTATAGGCAAAAAGTCAACATCCAAAGGAACCATAATAATCAGAGCATTGATCGTGGGCCTTTAAGAAATAGAAGACCCCAACTCCTAACTGTGGAGTTTTTAAAATTTCCAATTAAAAGACATACAAAGCTTTCATTTTATTTTATTATAGGTACTATTTTTGTGTTTAGATGAATCAATATGAAATAAAAATATATACTTATATTTGTATGATTTTTTTTACCCTCTTCAAAAACAGTTTTTTCTGGTCTTCATTGTGATGGCTCTGCTCATCCTTGGCTACTGCTCAGATATAAAAAAGTGTAACACATACCAGGATGTGGTTCATTCTGTATGTGGACCCTATGCTCAGTTTGCATGTGCCATAACAGTTGCCCTGTATTGCTTTGGGACATGCATAACATTTCTCATCATTATAGGGGATCAGTGGGAACTGTGTAAGTGCTGCATATAACTTTATCAACACAAGTATCTTTTGTTAGTGTGTTACTTTAAAAAAATGATTTTTTTATTTGAAAAAGTTTGTATGTCTATTTCTGAAGGCAATCTTCCATTATATTATGTCATTGGGTGTCCTATTTTATATGAAGAGAAACATCCTAAAAGTGCATTTTTTAAACATTTTTTGTTTAAATTACTTTTTTCTGCACAATCTAATTATTATTTCCAAACCGTTGGATTTAACGTTGTTGATTACTCAATTTACTGTTTAAAAATATTACTAAATTTAATTTAATTATTTGAGTATCCTAGTGAATATATGTTTACAGATATCATTCAATCTTTGTTTTTTCCTAACATCAGCAACATTAAATGTGTAGCCACCCACCACCTCCCACCCCTCCCTTGATAGAAATAAGACTATTAATGTTTAAATAGTGTCTAAATGATATTGAAAAATGTACTCAGATAATGCATTTTATAAAAATTTCATTACTATTTTTCAGTTCACTTTGTTGTCCAACATTCTTCAAAAAACATAAATCTTAGTTAAATTAAATAAATTGACCCTTATGGTATGTAAAAAAATAATGATAAAAATATAATGACACTGTAATAACAAGGTTAATAATGAACATTATTTGTTTCAGTTTTTTTACAGGTGGCTCATGATCTTTACTGTGGATCAAATCCTATCTACATGTCAAGGGCTTTCATAATCACCGTCACATCCTTTATTTTCATACTCCCATTGTGCTTTCCAAGACGCATAGACTTTTTGAAATATGCTAGGTAATGTTGATATGTCAGTATTAGCGTTAAAGTTGAATATAAGGTACACAAGTGATATGTGTGAATGAAATAATATAAGTAACGTTTTTTCAATAGACAGATGGATTGTAAACATCTCTTGTCTTTTAAGTAATGTTACAAAGACAATTATTGTATGTGTGTGTGTCTTTTTTAAATGGATAAAGTATGGTTGCAAGTTCACTTACATTGAACAGTCATTTATAGAACACTTGTAATTATTGATGTAAGAGCTTTCAAAATCAGAATAGCTTTCCCAAAAATCAAAATTATTCATACAAAAAAGGATGATGAACACTAAATAAACGTTTATTTAACTAATGAATTAAAATTAAAATTGATTGAGATATTTTGCTATAATAGATGTCGTCAGCCATTTTAAAATCATGACATGTATCATCATATTGATGACTTATTTGTCTATTTATCCCCAGTATTGTTGGTGTCATTGGTATTATGTATGTAGTTGGTCTTGTCACTATCAAATATTTCTTACCTCATGATAACCCAGGTGTCATATCTACTCAGTAAGTGGTGTATTTGTCATGTCTTATTTCGTCTCATACAATGTCTTCATTTAATCATTAAGTCAATGTAAAATTAAGGTTATTCATAAATTTTTTTTTACCTGATTTGAAAAAAAAAAAAAATTTAATTAAGGCTGTTATCGATTAATTTAAATTTAATCATTAACTTTTGAAAAATTACCGAATAATTAATCATTAATTTTGATTAAAGCTAATAATAAGATTATGACTAAGATTATGACATCATTAAACTGAAAATTTCAAGGGAAGTAACAAAAACAGGTTATTGATATTTATTTTTAAAATTTAAATATAAGTAGTTCAATATAATGTCATAATGTAAATTTTGCTGTTGTTAATCAAGTGAAAACAATGTTTAATTTTTTAAATATCATTTTACTTATAAAATAGCTTATTTTAAAGTTTACACTTTAAAAATCATTTTTTTTTAAATCGAGAAGTTTGTAAGCAAAAAAAGCAATTAATTATGATTCTCATGTATTTCAATTTTAATCGCTATTTTATCGATTAAAATAATTTTAATCGGTAAAAAATTTACAGATTAATCGAGAAATTAATCAATAATTTCTGCAGCCCTAATGTTAATTAATTTTCATATACAGATTTTAAGTCTGTTAAGTTTTTAATAGATATCATTGCCATAGAATCAATATTCTTAGCATATTCTGGATTTTACATTAAAAAATATATTAAACCATAAAATAAAATAATTATTAAATATTTGTTTTCATAGTGAAAACAATGTCAAAGGTGTTATTGTGTATAGAAATATGTATTTCAAATTTTGTTTTAAAGCCCTAAATCATGGATTGATGTGTTCTTGGTGGTTCCTGACATTTGTTTTGCTTATCAGGTAAATTGTGTGCACCATATGAATGAATGAATCTAATGTGGAGATTGGATCAATCTAATTCTTACATTGTAATTTTCATTGTCTTGTCTTGGAGTGATAACTTTTTTTTACCTTTTATGATACAAATATGTTGGTTTGAAATGACAGACATTATACATGAAATAATTCAAAATTCAATTGAGGTGTGTTTTTAATTAAAAACAATTTTTTAAAAATATATTTTTTTTTTTACAAATTGCAGTATTCTATTGATTTATCTTTATGGAGCTCAAATGAATTTCTTACAAAGTTAATTTTCCTAAATTTGTATGTTTGCGAGTAGCAAAGCTTTCTTGTAATAAATAGTATAATAGTTTCCAGTATATTTTTTTAACAAAACGAGCCTTAATTTTATTTTTACTAAATCCATTAATGTTCTATCTCTGCCAGTGTCATGTTAGCATTATTCCCATTTACTCCTGCATGGGAAAGAGAAACATGAGGGAGTTTTCCAAAACTGTCACATTGGCCATGATCCTGTGTATACTTACATACACAGTTACTGCAGCTCTTGGGTACCTTCAGGTGAGCAGCCTGTTGTAATGAACTATACATAACGGACATGGTTCTCCGTCTTTTTTTTTTTTTGGTGTTAATTGCAAGACTCCAGTTGTAGTGGGGAAGATGGAATTTAAAATAAGAAAATAGTTTTTGGCTATTAGGCTTATAGACGGCCCCATGCCCTACATGGGCTGTAGCGCCACATTGATGGATGGATGTTAGAACCTTGGTTTTAGTGTGTGACACTCAAAGATTTATTTTAGGAGTACCATGAAAATTAATTTATTTAGATATCGGATTACAATTAGTTGCTTTTTAAAAGCCATAATAGTTTAGTTTTTTGTGTGTTTTGTTTTACCATTTTATTTTATTCACTGTTTACTGAATATATAAAATTTAACATTATTATTATTAGTAAAAAGGGGCCGCGGGGGTCGACTGGCGTTCCAATGGTGACGAGTTCAAATCCATGGGAAGCCAAGGACTTGTTCCCGGGCCTAGGGCGTCCCCGAGTTCCACCCAGCTCCAAATGGGTAAAAAGCAGTGGGGTAATGCGTGGAACCCTTAGCAGTGGCATGTGAACGCTGCATCACTTGCCAAAAAAACAACTGCTGCCTTGCAGATGGTCTTGGCTGACCAAAGGCTATGGAAGCAAATCCAGAAAATACAGCAGGCTGAAGTCGGAGACCATGGGCCAATTGGTGCAAAACTCGTGGCACGCAAAACTCAATATTTAATATTGAGAACAAAGAAGAAGAAAAAGAAGATTAGTAGATAAAAGTTTTAATTATATGCCTCGCAAAATGTATCACAGTTTTTAATGTGTTACAGGGGCTATTTTTTAATTGATTTAAATAGAAGCAATGAACTGTGTTTAAAAAAATTTATTTTCAGTTTGGTGACAGTATTACAAATGACATCCTGCTTTCTTTTAAACCAACATCTGAAGTGATGGTGGCTGTTGTACTTATAGCTGTGAAAACATACACGACGTACCCCATTCTTTGCTTCTGTGGAAAGTAAGCTAGCATGTATATCAGCCAACACACAAATAATAAATTTTATTTTTACTTTACAATAATGAATCTTAACCTCACTTTGGTTTTCAAATTTATTTTAGATAATATCATTATCTGCACCCTTCCACCCCCACCCTTATTACCCTGATTGTATTTAACTGGAATTGATATGCCAATGTTTTTTAAGCTTGTCAGAGATTGCTAATTTTTAAAGTTCTATTTCACTGCGCTTTTTTTTTAACTAAACACTCTGGGAAATTTCACATTTCTGAAAAGATATAAGTATTAATGATGACATGGAATTTTAATTTAAAAATAAATTAAAATAAGAATAGGATCAAAACTTTTCTTCTCCAATTTTAATTTTTTTTTCTCTCGAAATCTAGAGCAGCCTTTGATTGCATGTGGGGCATGTTCTGGCGTATGAGTCCCGAAGAATTATTGCACAAGGATAATGTGAGGCGAATCACAACAACGCTGGTCTGGTTCACATCAACTCTACTCCTGTCTATATTTATACCAAACATCGGAGTAGTTATCCAGATTCTAGGAGCTTTTGCTGCTGTATTTATTTTTATATTTCCAGGTTTGTTGCAAATGAATTTGTCATAATGCAGTTCACTTTAATTGACCTTCATAATGACCTTCACATTTTTTTGAGATTAAAGACATTTGCTTTTTAATAGAGAATAAGCTCATCATTATTATCTAATTATTATTTTTTTAAAATTCCATAACTGGTAGTTGTAGGGGGTCCTAATGTTTCCATTAGAACATACTAGGGGCTTGGTAGACCTTGGTGGGTGCCCCGACTCCCTTCCAGGTCAGCGGGGGACTTTCTTAGCGTTAGTCATTCATTTTTCTTATTGTGGCTTTGCGTGGGCTTGATCCCACGCCCCTCAGCTTTTGAGGCGAGCGCACTATTGACTTCGCTATCCAGCCACCTCATCTAATTTAATAATTTAATTAAACTACATTGCTCATGAAGGGAACTAATAATTTTTGACATATAATCAATAGTACTACAGAATTTTAATAGTGATCTTAGAAAATAGAATTTATTTTAAAAAATGAAAAAATTACAGAGAATACTTATGGATTTACCGGTTTTGTTCTTTCATTTCAGGTCTTTGTTTGCTTAAAACCATGCAGAACAGAATTGAGTCAGGAATCAAACAGCCATTTAGGGTTCACTTCCTGAAATTTTTTGCAATGATCTTTCTCGTTGTTGGAACATTCATATTCGGTCTCACCTTGTCTCAGGCCATCATGAAAGACATCCAAGGGGCCAAAGCAGACGCCTCTAACTATACCTGCCACAACTGAGCATCATCTGTTTTAAACTGCTTGGTATTATCCTTATATCAAGTACTTCTACTTTCAGGAGTTATTTTCTCTGTTTGGTCAGCTGAGGCTAGGCCTAATAAGGATAAATAACTCTTGAAGGTTTAGTATTCATTGAGGTTTTTCATTTCAATTTGGAAGTGTCTCTACAAGCTATTGGTACTCCAACCAATCAGATAAAAGCAAGGCTTAATAGTTACTAATATAAGCTTTTAAAATTTACCATTTGTATCAATCCTCCTTGGGCTTATGGTTGAGAGTTGGACTGGTGAACTGAATGTATCACAACAGCCAGGGGTTCGATTTTCAGTTATGCCATTGTTTTTTTTTCTTTTCTTACAAAATTTGTTTCAATGATCTATAATTTTTAATTTTGAAATTACGTTTAGCGTTTATAGTATGCTAAACCTTGGACTAAAACAAATGAAATCAATTTAACATTCTTATAATTACAATTAAATTAGAGCTTTTAGTTTTAGGGTCAGGGTCAGATTTAGTTGTCTATTATTTTACATTAAAATAGAAAAAAAGAAATATAGCAGCCGAAAATACCATTTATGGAACACACGTGATAAACACAAACCCAAGCCATGACCAATGCCAACAGTTACAAATACTAATATGAGTTTTTAGTCTATAATATTCAACAATAAACTCAGAATATCACCTAGTAGTAGTTTTGTTAACAATTAATAATTGCGGAGTACCAATAGCCGCAGCCATTTCTTTTTACCTTTGTTGACTTTCTTTCTCTCTAAACAGAGACTAAAAAATTAGTGTAGAAATTTAGAAATAAAGAAATCCAATTTAAGTACCAAACCAACTATTGATAGCTTAATTTTATTTAGAGCACAATTAAAAAAACAAAAGTAGATTATGAAAATCACATTTTGCTTGAATTTTATTCTGAGCCTAATTCATTTAAATGATATTTAATGTCCACATTGTAAATACTCTAACATTCCAAAAAGGGTATTTAAAATAAGATGACGATGAGCCAAGCTCAAATGAATATCACTTTAAAATAAGATGACGATGAGTCAAGCTCAAATGAATATCACTTTAAAATAAGATGACAATGAGTCAAGCTCAAATGAATATCACTTTAAAATAAGATGACAATGAGCCAAGCTCAAATGAATATCACTTTAAAATAATATGACAATGACTCAAGCTCAAATGAATATCACTTTAAAATAAGATGACAATGAGTCAAGCTCAAATGAATATCACTTTAAAATAAGGTGACAATGAGCCAAGCTCAAATGAATATCACTTTAAAATAAGATGACAATGAGCCAAGCTCAAATGAATATCACTTTAAAATAAGATGACAATGAGTCAAGCTCAAATGAATATCACTTTAAAATAAGATGACAATGAGTAAAGCTCAAATGAATATCACAAATTTTGTTTTTTATTTCATTTCAACTAAGTTCATTTTGTGGATTTAATTGTGTCTCCTTATGTGATTGTATTTTAGTGTTGCCCCAATGGAAATTTAGAGGATAAATTAATGTTTCAATAATAGATATGATACTGGGTTCATTAGTATGCTAATGAGAGTCTTAAAAACATGTTAGGTGTTTAACAATGTTTTTACATTGTCATTTATGGTTTCAATTTAAATTTTAGGTGATTAAATATGTGATTAAAATGTGTTGAGACATTAGAATATTAAAATATTTAAACGGCATGAACAAAACAAATTAGTTTGTGTAACTTGGATTTTTATGTAATGCGTTATTTTGCTGCATGTTTTGTCAAGTTATTTTATTAGATGTGACTATCACAGATTTCCTTATTTAATGTTTTGGGGAACTATAACTAGTAGGAAAGATTCTTAATATTTTTTTTGGACAAAAAATGATGTTGATGAAATTTTTTAAATTGTTTATGTAATAATTATTATCACCAGTCTTTCAGTATAAGCCTAAAAATTTAATACTTCTTTTAAAGAAGTGATTAGACAAATTAGTTTAAAAATTAATTACTGTTATTTAATTACCATGTATCCATTTTTTTTTCCATTTTGAAACATACATAACTTTTATCAAATAGGTTGTACATATGTACAACAAAAAGCTTTGTACAACTAATGTAGATATACCAAAGTTGGTTCAATTTTCAACACTTATTTCCTACATTATTTTTTATTAAAAATGATACTTCTCCTTGATTTAAAAAAAAAAAAGTTGTTTTAAATATTACAACTAAATTTGAAAACTTTTTGTGTGCATGATGACATTTTTATTATCATGATAAAACTGGGTTCATTTTATCATGTGTCATACACATACTTTTATTAACAAATGAAAGAGTTTGTTTTTATTTAAACTGCATTGAATTGTTTGAGATATCTAAATAACTGTCACTAAATTTTTTTATGATTTTTGATTTAACAAGAGTGCTTGTTTCATCAAATGAGCTAAAACTTTGACCTTTTATCTTATATATNATATATATATATACATAAGATGCAATAAATTACTTTTCTAAAATGTATCTTTGAATGATAGTTCATGGTTAAAGTTAAAAGGCCAAAGAAGGTTTTAAACTGTCCTTTTGATTGTAATCTTTAAATGGAACTAAAATTCTGAGTGAGGAATGATGGGTAAGCATAAATATAAACATTGTTTTAAGCCTCATCATTTTGTTGAAATTATTTTCAAAATAATATTTGAGGCAAAGATTTCATGTGTTTGCACTGATATTAAATTGGATATTTTTGGGTTTATTATAAAGCTGTATATTTTTTCAAGAGCTTGAAAATAATATAATTTTGAATTTTCCCACCATTATTCATTTTGTTTATGGATATATCATGTCACAATTTTTTAATTACTCTTTTTATATTTGATATTTCTTCTGTGTCCAAAGAACAAATCTCAGCACAGATGTTTGCATTAAATTATTTTTTTGTAATATCTTAAATAAAATTTTTCTAAAAATAATTTGCAAAGCTTTAATAAGAGACTTAAATGTTTTTCAAGACAATTTTTGCACTACATTATTTTGTACTGACGTGTTAAGGGTTTTGAATGTCTCTAACAACCATAAACAAGTAATCTGTAATAAAACAGTAAGCATCTGGAATATCTGCTTCTCCTTCATGGACAAACTGATGATATTTTGTAATCACCCTTTATGTAGACTGCTGTTAAACTTTTGGCTTGATCCGCTGTACAGGTTTTTCTTTTTAAAGGGATCAATGCTGGCAAATGTTCCCTCTAAGATTTGATGGACAGTGTGCAAAATGAGAAAACTCTTGTGCAAAGCTGCACAGCATCCATTTTTTGTGTAATGTTTTACAAAATTTCCTGAGGGGTAATTTTAAACTTCTGCGCGGCGTTGGTTAGATATCAGATATCTGAATGTCTCTTTGACAATCCTGGGTAGATTTTGTCTTGAATATTTTATTTATAAATTGCCATTAAGATTGCTGTAATTAAAATATACTATAGTAATTTACCATGTTTTATGGATAGCACAATAAGCTTTTTGCAAAGCTGAGATTTTTGCTTTAAATTGCATTCAATTTAATATCTATTAGGGATCTATCTTTTTCTCCATGTGGGCACGGAACCTTTTAAGGCTTAAAATAATTAATACTTTTTGTTCCCCTTGATGAGAAAATATTAAAGTCCAATTATTTCTAGATACAAAAAATAAATTTAAAAATAGGAAATTTAATGATTTACACAAGTGTTTCCCCAGAGAATTTATTTTACAATTTAAATTAATTCGACGGAGAATTAATTTCTCCAACATGATGCTCATTTTCAAGCTGTTTAACTGACATGTAGTGGTGGACAAAGCTGTTTAATTGACAGGTAGTGGATAGAGCTGTTTCATTGACAGGTAGTTGACAGATCTGTTTCATTGACAGGTAATGGACAGATATGTTTCACTGACAGGTAGTTGACAGATCTGTTTCACTGACAGGCAGTTGACAGATCTGTTTCACTGACAGGCAGTTGACAGATCTGTTTCACTGACAGGTAGTTGACAGATCTGTTTCACTGACAGGTAGATGACAGATCTGTTTCACTGACAGGCAGTTGACAGATCTGTTTCACTGACAGGTAGTTGACAGATCTGTTTCACTGACAGGTAGATGACAGATCTGTTTCACTGACAGAACTGTTTCATGGGCCTAGAAATCCCTTCAGCTCCACACAAAAAGTGTGTGTGTGTGGGGAGGGGGAGGCTCTTACATTAATTTTGATATCTTAACATGAAGACAAAAACGCTTCTGGCAGCAGGACTACTGACTCATAGCATTAAAATAAGCTGTCTGACAAGCACGTCTATCATGGTACATACTCCATAACAAAAAGACATGGCTGGCAGCTAAATTTGCTTTTTATCCTTGTTATGAAAAAATGAGTGCCTCCTTGACAATGTTGCTGCAAACGCGCAATGTCAAATGTCAGTTGAGGTCTTATTAAAAGATGCATTTTTCCCCCTCAAGTTTATGTAGTTTTGTTTAAATCTAAAAATATGACATGTACATTGAACTGTTTTATTTGGTATGTGTGACGTCCTGTATTAACGTTGTCTCCCTGTGGTCTGTGCAGTTAATGAAAACGTCCTGTCCTCTCTTTGTTATTGCTGTTGTCCCTGGTGGCGAGATGTGCACATGTTATTAGATTATGATGCATCCATCTTGGACTACCATTCAAACGCACACGCTAAGACAATGTTAAATAACATCTTCCGCTTTCACAAATAATGGCGGTGATCACGTGGCCTTGACTAGTATTTTGGAGGACAAGACGACGTTTGAACTTGATGTCACTCCATGACATGGGGCATAAACAGTTCAAGCGTCGTTTTGTCTTTCAAAATACTGGGAACTGATGAAATTTAAATAAACATGTTTATATTTGAACCCCTTCAAAGAGAAAGAAAGTACAGAAGGAAATACGATCAGTTGATTAAATCAAGGGGGACAACTAAGACACAAAATATTATAAAGGGAATTTATTACGAGTGTTTTTTTTTATTATTTTTTAAATTATTTTTTTGAATCTTCGAAACGGGACCATTGATCTTATCGGGCAAGGAAACACGTATGCGAGATGTATAGATAAGATGACATCGGACCCATGGTGGTAGCTTCTTACTGCTGAGCACGGCCTTCAAATCGAGCGTTGAACATTTTCTCATCTCCGTCTGTGGGGTTCGTTGATAAATGACGTCATGCATCTAGGGTGGGGGAGGGGGTCACAAATTTGTGACGAGGGGGGTGTTAAGAACTGTGACATCACACCAAAATGCGCAACTTGAAATAAAGGTTCCACTTATATATTAGATTAATTATTATCATCAGTCCCGTGGCCGTTGGGGGGGGGGGGAGCGCATGAACATCAGCAGATAACGATCGCCTACCTTGAAGCGGGGGCCAGTTATTCACTCAATCCCATCCCTGTCCATTCCTTTATGTTGTCAAGACAGCTTTTCCGTTGTCGCCTTCTTCGCCGACCCTCTTCTACGGTGCCTTGAAGGATAATTTTTGTCAGGGTATCATGTCTCAGTACTTGACTAAACCATGCCATCTTACGTCTCTTAATTTAGTTATTATAATGGTTTCTTGACGACCCTTAATAGAGTTTATTTTGTCCCAGACATATTCATTGGTCTTGTGTTCTAAATAGGAGATCTGGAGAAGTTTCCTCATACACTTATTTTCAAATGCCTGCAGCTTGCTTTCAGTGGTTGCCAGTAGTGTCCATGTCTCACATCCATAAAGGACAAAGGTTTTAATGAGAGCTCTGTAAAGCCTGAGCTTTGTTGGCAGGCTATTGATTTTGTTAGCTAACATTAATGCTAACCTCATTGCAGTGATCAAGAACCAGTACAACAGAGCAACCAGCGCAGTGCTCTACAACAGCAAGCGCGGAGATTGGCTCAAGACCACTGCTGTGTCAGACAATAATGTTTACTCTCCCCTATCCTCTTCAACCTCTTCCTTGTAAGAATTATATCAGATGTGCTAGAAAACCAAGTCGGAACGGTCAGCATCGGAGGGAGAACTATCAGTAACTTACGCTTACCCGATGACATAGACGGCCTAGCTGGCAGCGAGGACGAACTAAGAGAATTCCTTGCAAAGCTAGAGAAGACAACAAAGGACTATGGCATGGAAATCAATGCAGAAAAGACCAAGGTCATGGCAAACAGTAAATTCACAAGTGAAATTCGGATAAACGAGCAAAAACTCGAGGAGGTCCCTACCTTTAAATATCTAGGGGCTATAATATCCGATGAAGGCTCAAAGCCAGAAATTCTTCCCAGAATGGCCCAAACAACTGCAGCATTAAGCAAACTTAAACACATCTGGCAAAGCAAGAAGCTCTCCCTGAGATCAAAGATTCGACTAATGCGCTCTTTGGCGATGTCAGTCTTCCTGTATGGTTGTGAGGCTTGGACTATCACTGCAGACCTCGAAAGAAGAATTAATGCGCTAGAGATGAGATGATTTTGAAAGTCTAAACATCTCCTACACGGCGCACATCACGAACGAAGCGGTCTGCGATAAAATAAGTGCTGTCATTGGTCCTTACGAGGACCTTCTCACCTCAATTGAAAGAGGAAATTACGATGGTACGGACACGTGACAAGATCTGGAGGTCTCTCAAAGACGATATTGCAAGGCACAGTCGAGGGAAGAAGAAAAAGAGGCAGACCAAGGAAGAGAAGGGAGGATGATTTCAAAGAGTGGACCGGCCTGTCATTTAGCGACTCCCAGAAGGCAGCTCAGAACCGTGACACATGGCAAGAGATAGTGTGCAGCTCAAAATGGTGCCCCAACGACCCAGCGTCGGGTTAAGGGATAGTTCAGTTCAGTAATGATTTTGTTATTCCATATTTTGGTTAACTTTGTCATTGCTGCCATTGCTGACCCAATTCTAGTTCGAATTTCAGCTTCGCAGGTACCATCTCTAGATATTATGGCTCCTTGATATTTAAAGTTATGCACCTCCTCCAGCTTTTGTTGTTTCATTACGATGTTTGTCATACTGGCAGCTGAGGTGTTAAGCAATATCTTGCTTTTCTCTGAGCTGATTTCCATCCCATATTCACCTGATCTGTCTGAAAGTTTCTCTGTAGTTTTTTGCTGATCCCAGCCAAAATATCTATGTCATCAGCAAATCTTACGTTGCATAAGGGTTTTCCGCTTATAGTGATGGATGTTTGGTGATCATTGAGTGTTTATTGCATTATATGTTCAAGAAAGATATTGAACAGGACAGATGAGAGAATGCAGCCATGGCGGACTCCAGTCGTCGTTTTGAAGAAGTCCCCTACGCAGCCTTTAAATATAACTGCATGCACTGCTTGCCTGTTTGTAGAGGTCTTCGATCACCTTTATCAGCCCTTCTTCAATGTTGAAACTTCTCAAAACTTGTCAAAATCCCTCGTGCCATACTCGATCACAGGCTTTCTTGAAGTCTTGAAGTCTATAAAGTTGTGATGGAGTTCGCGTTTGTGCTGTAGATGTTTTTCTATAAGTAAGCGACAATTGAAGTTCTGCTCGATTGTGCTTCTGCTTGGTCTGAAACCTGCCCGTTCTTCTCCCACTAATTCCTCGGATATTGGCTATACCTGCTGAGGATAATTTTTAGCATTACTTTGCTAGGGTGGCTGATGAAGATGATTGTTCTATATTTCTGGCATTGTTTTGTACTGCCTTTCTTAGGAAGTGGCATGATTAATGACTCTGTTCTGTTGTTCCTGTAGTATGTTGCTATTTGGATTGATTTTTACAGTTGTACAGGTTGGTGCAATATTCTGTCCACCGTCTTAGTACTGTCATTTTGTTAGTAAGGAGCTGGCCTTAACTGTCTTTAATTATCGGAACTTTCGCTTGCTACGTTTTTTTTGGAGATGTTTTGATGTCTCATACGCTTTCTTAGTATTACTGGCAACTATGCTCTATCTTCCACTGTGCGGCACTGGTTATCTATCCATTCCTCTTTGGCCTGCCTCATCTCCTTCCTGATCCTCGTTTTAATCAACCTGTATTTGTCTGCTGTAAGCTGATTTGAATTTTTTTCCCTTTGATTGCATACCATGTATTTAATGACCATTTGAATGTCTTCAAGTGTGTTACAATAATAGAGGGCATCCTTACACTAAATACACACTTAAATGAAAAAAAAAATCATTTGAAACATGCTCATTAATAAATAGAAAAATACGGTTTGGTGCAGGGGGCGCGCATAAAGTTTGTGACGTCATATTGGAGGTCGTCTAACTTTTTGTGGCAAAAAAGTGTGTGTAAAAAAAGGGGGGGGGGGTAAAATCTGTCGAAATTGCGTGAATTTATATTATTATGTAGAAGGCCCTTTTGACAATCTTTAATTTTTTTCTTTTTTGTTACGTGGTATTTTTATCATTATTTTTGTATGTTTGTATTCGTTTATCTCCTATACAAGCAGAACCCATTTTTAATTTAAAAAATCGCTATTATATTATTTTTCCTTTCAATCCCATGCCCTCTATTATTACCCCAGAATTTCCCGCCCTTCTCTCATTCTTTCTTTTCTTTTTTTCCCTGGTCTTCCTCTTCTTCTTTTCCCCCTCTTTCAGCTATAATACTCCCCCCCCCCTTTCTGCTCCCCTGTTATCTTCTTTCTTCTCTCATTTCTTCACTTAGTAGCTATTTTTAAAATATGGATTTCAGTAGAACTTTCAGCAATTTAAAATGAACTAGAAAAAGCACCAAGAACTTTAAAATGGGATCACATTTTGTTTAAAAAATATAAAATCTTATCTTAAAAGTTAAATGCTCCGTATGGCCAAATCGTGACACGAGCCGATGATTCCATACACGTTAAATCTAAAGGCGTCTACGTGTCTGAACCTGAACGTTGACCTTGTACCTTGACTTATTACTATTGTTAACCCTTTGATGTTAACTGGGGCTACAATGTTGATTGTGGTAAACTACTTTTACAATCTTGGCTGTTGTAAACTACTTTTACAATCTTGGTTGTTGTAAACTACTTTTATAATCTTGGTTGTTGTAAACTACTTTTACAATCTTGTTTTTGTTGACGTTAACTTGGTTGACGTTAACTGGTTGTGGTAAAATTTTACTACAATAGTGGTTGTTGTTAACTATGACTAAAATCGTGATTGAGTTACTTATGGTTTATATCTTGTTTGATGTTATTAAAAAATAACCACTGTTAATTTTAAAGGTAATTTAAAAAAACAAATAAACTATTTTATGTGCACTGATTCCTGATGAAGGCAGGGATTTGTTTCCGGGCCAATGGTGTCCATGAGTCCACCCAGCCCGGGGCCAATGGTGTCGCTGGGTCCACCCATCCCGGGGCCAAAGGTCCCTCAGTCCACCCAGCCCGGGTCCAATGGTGTCCCTGAGTCCACCCATTCGGGGCCAATGGTGCCCCTGAGTCCACCCAGCCCGGGGCCGACGGTGTCCCTGAGTCCACCCAGCCCGGGGCCAATGGTGTCCCTCGTTTCACTCAGCCCGGGGCCAATGGTGTCCCTGGGTCCACCCAGCCCGGATCCAATGGTGTCTCTGGGTCCACCCATCCCGGGTCCAATGGTGTCTCTGGGTCCACTCATCCCGGGGCCAAAGGTCCCTCAGTCCACCCAGCCCGGGTCCAATGGTGTCCCTGGGTCCACCCAGCCCGGATCCAATGGTGTCTCTGGGTCCACCAATCCCGGGTCCAATGGTGTCTCTGGGTCCACCCATCCCGGGGCCAAAGGTCCCTCAGTCCACCCAGCCCGGGTCCAATGGTGTCCCTGAGTCCACCTAGCCTGGGGCCAAGGGTGTCCCTGAGTCCACCTAGCCTGGGGCCAATGGTGTCCCTGAGTCCACCCAGCCCGGGGCCAATGGTGTCCCTGAGTCCACCTAGCCTGGGGCCAAGGGTGTCCCTGAGTCCACCCAGCCCGGGGCCAAGGGTGTCCCTGAGTCCACCTAGCCTGGGGCCAATGGTGTCCCTGAGTCCACCTAGCCTGGGGCCAATGGTGTCCCTGAGTCCACCTAGCCTGGGGCCAATGGTGTCCCTGAGTCCACCCAGCCCGGGGCCAAGGGTGTCCCTGAGTCCACCCAGCCCGGGGCCAATGGTGTCCCTGAGTCCTCCTAGCCTGGGGCCAAGGGTGTCCCTGAGTCCACCCAGCCCGGGGCCAAGGGTGTCCCTGAGTCCACCCAGCCCGGGGCCAATGGTGTCCCTGAGTCCACCTAGCCTGGGGCCAATGGTGTCCCTGAGTCCACCTAGCCTGGGGCCAAGGGTGTCCCTGAGTCCACCTAGCCCGGGGCCAATGGTGTCCCTGAGTCCACCTAGCCTGGGGCCAAGGCTGTCCCTGAGTCCACCCAGCCCGGGTCCAATGGTGTCCCTGAGTCCACCCATCCCGGGGCCAATGGTGTCCCTGTGTCCACCCTGTCCGGGGCCAATGGTGTCTCTATGTCCACCCATCCCGGGGCCAATGGTGTCCCTGAGTCCACCCATCCCGGGGCCAATGGTATCCCTGTGTCCACTCTGTCCGGGGCCAATGGTGTCCCTGTGTCCACCCAGTCCGGGGCCAATGGTGTCCCTGTGTCCACCCTGTCCGGGGCCAATGGTGTCTCTGTGTCCACCCAGTCCGGGGCCAATGGTGTCCCTGTGTCCACCCAGTCCGGGGCCAATGGTGTCCCTGTGTCCACCCTGTCCGGGGCCAATGGTGTCTCTGTGTCCACCCATCTCGGGGTCAATGGTGTCCCTGAGTCCACCCATCCCGGGGCCAATGGTGTCCCTGTGTCCACCCAGTCCGGGGCCAATGGTGTTCCTGAGTCCACCCAGCTACGAATGGGTACCCGGGAAACAAATGAGGCTTGGAATAGCTTGGAACCCTCATAGCGTTACTTGTCAACAGACTGGAATGGTAACCGACCGGCCTGGTCCGTGGACGCAATAATCTTCTTGGCAAAATCAACTCAGTTACAAAATTACACATACCATTTGGGGAGGGTATGGGAAGGATAGCGTTAAATAAGCTTCCAGTCTAATAAATAGTCGCATTCCCATGCATTTCTTGACTGCTAACCTAGTCTATATTCAGATGATTTCAGAAATTAAAATAATGATTTTTTTTTACTTAACGGAAGAGTGGTGTTCATAACTGCAATGGACTCATTTTGTGTGTGTGGCTCTCTTCTGTAACGCATTTTATTTGACTTATCTTTTAAAATTCAAACATTACGTTCGTTTGGAGGAAATTTTAATCAGTGAGTTAAAATGCCAAAATAAAGTTTTGTTTCGTTAAAAACACATTAGAACATAACACGACATCTATTCTGTTAATGTGAAATGAAGCGTTTAAATAATTCAGTTTGTTGTAACTCAATACAACAGCTACGCTGGAGTTATGAGAGATTTCTCCAACATGATAATCTAAACCTAAAACTCTCTTCTTTCTACTGAAAACAGTACATGATTTTAATTTGAATAAACGCGGTGGTCGAGTGGTAGCGCGCTCGACTGGCGTACCGATGGTCACGAGGCGAGGATTTGATCCCGGGGCCTGAGGAGTCTCCGAGTCACCCAGCTCGAAATGGGTACCTAACTAGACAATAGTTAGGCGGCTGGGTAATGCATGGAACCCAGGTGCGGATTAAGACTGCACGGGGCCCCGGGGTGCAATCAAACGGGGGCCCTATCCAGCCAGCATTCTTAAAATAAAACGATTGTTACAGCTAATATAAGACTGTAACTAAATTTTAATAATGAAAAAAAAAACGAACAAGAAGAAATAACTGTTTGATGTGTTCGCGGTATTTATAATTGAGTGTGAAAAGAAAAAAAATATTTGCCCTTGCTGGGACTGGAACCCGACACCGGTAGCACCACGAGCCTGTACTATCTCCACACGGCCAGCGGAACTTTTTGAAAATGGGAAATTTAAAAAATATAAACTATATTTTATATCATGCGAAGTGAATCAATTAAAGTTTTTCGATTATTAAGTACAATCAATACTATCATGTCTGAACGCGATAAGTTGTATATATAGTATTTATTAATTTATTATATTTTCAAGGGTTCGTGCAAACATTTGTACACTTTTATTATAAAATATAAAATGTTTGGGGGCCCCCAAACCGTCGGGGGCCCGTGGCTTTAGCCCGTTCAGCCCCCCCCCTTAATCCGCCATAGATGGAACCCTTTTAGCCGTGGCCTGTGACCATCGCTTCACTTGCTAACAGTAATCTCTCATGGTCTGTGGACGCAATTATCTTCTGCATAGAAGGAGCGACTGTATATCTAAGCTATATATATATTTTAAATTTATAATGTATTTCGTTCTCCATACAATACAATTGGTTGGGTAACGGAGTCAATAATGCGCCCGCCTCTCAAACTTTAAATACACTATAAAAATGTTGAGAAATGACTAAATAAACAATAGAAACCCCTAAGATCCCGAAAAAAAGGTAATGGGACTAAAACACAACAATATTTATATAAATTAAAAACTTGAGTATCCTGTCACGTGGACGAGATCTGATGAAAGCAGCCCAATGAAAGGTCAGTTCGGTGCCGTGAATATTGACAAATTAACAACATAATAATTATAAAGAGCATTGAAATCTTTGGTGACCCGAAGAAAGTTAAATAAAGGAATTATTATTTTTTTAAATGTTAAAAATGCTGCTTTAATAAAAAAAAGACATGAAAATACAAAGTTGGTAGAAAGTTCAAAATTGCAGAAGTTCGTGTAGCGTTGAGGAATACTAGCGAGCGATCGACAATCCAAGGCCCACTTTTCAAGAATTTCTTTTTAACAATATAAACAAAAATTATAATATATTTTTTTTTAAAATGTAAAAAGAAATAATCCGAGGCCATGTCATTGCTCTAATCAGCCATACAAAAAACAGTTCTTGAATTTACTTCTTTTCTCTTGATTCTAGTAAAATGTTGTCCAATTTCTAATCCCGGTCTGTGTTTTGATTTTCTTTAGGAACAATTTTCATTTTGTTTCGGTTTTTTTTTTTAAATAATTTTTTCCTTCCTTTGTTATTTCCTTGACTAGATTGTGCCAGGCGCCGTGGCGCCTGCGGCGCCCCCTTTTTTTGGGCGCCTACGGCGCCAACCTTTTTTTTAAAGACCAACTAACTTGTCCTTTTTTGATAAATACGAATTATTAAACTTTATGAAATGTACGCAAAGTATTTATTTAATAATAATAATAGGGGTTGTATTTTGCGTACCGATGCACACCAAACAATGACGTCATCATATTAAATATTTTTACAGCGCTCATCAACACACGATTTTTCAACTAAACTAACTGCTGTAGACTGTCGTACATCGCTCCTCAGCGTT